>PJEM01014209.1:0-17187 GCA_004023845.1 Helogale parvula
TGCCTCCAGGCCCTGGCAGCACTCGCTTTCCTCCTCCAGCTGTGGCCCCTCGAGCTCCCAGGCTCAAGGCCCTTGTTAAGCCCCTTCATGCTTAACCTCCACCCTCCACCTCTCTCGGAAATGGCTGCTTTGAGCCGACTGCAGGACCCCCCCGCTCATCAAGCCCTGGGGCGTGTATTTCCTGACCTCCTGTGCCTCTGGGCAACCCCCAACCCTGAAAAGTACCCCCTGGAACTGGTCACGAGGGGGCGGAGCGTGGGAAGCGGTGGTGGGCGTGGCCAGTTTTTAATCCCAGTTTCCAACGGGAGCCAACGTGCTTAGAAGTCAAATCGAGTACGTGTTTGTTTTGCTCTTACACAGTAAGCGTGGCCGGAAACTCCCCATGTCCAGAAAGCGGACTTGACTTGGATTAAAAAAAAGAAAGACCGTGGTGCCTGGGTGGCTTGGGTGGTTGTCCTACTCTTGACGTTGGCTCAGGTCAGGCTCGCGTGGTCTCGGGATCGAGTCCCGAGTTGGGCTCTGTGCCGTCAGTGCAGAGCCTGCTTGAGATTCTCTCTCTGCCCCTCAGCCCGTCTTTCCTGCTTGTTTTCGTTCTCTTTCCCATAAAACAGAGACAGACATAAACGGTGTGCGCAGTTTTGCCTTTCGACCTGCGTCGTTGTACACGGAGTTATCCGCCCCGAACCACTAGTCCGCGGTCTAGTGCAGATGGTTCGGGGGATTTTTCAGTGCAAAGTCTGGTTCTACGAGACGTTGACTTCAAGTTTAACTTTAACGTGAGGGCTGCTAACACGAGGTGCCAACCACCTGCCATCCAGTTTTCCTGCTTTTTATTCATGCCATCGGCCTCTGTGGGGATTTTGGGACCCCCCTCCCTTTTGTTGTTTTTTTTTTTTTTTAAAGATTTTATTTTTAAGTAATGTCTACATCCGGCGCGGGGCTTAAACTCCCAACCCTGAGATCCAGAGTCGCCCGCTTTACCCACTGAGCTGGCCAGAGGCTCTGGAATTTCAGGACCTTGAAAATGAATCCAAACGTGCAGTGGTCCAGCCCCAGGCCTGGGCCCTGCCTCGCTGCCCCATGGTTCTTGGACAGAACGTTGGTGCACAGCCCTGGGCAGGCGGGGTGGAGGGAGAGGGCACACGACACACACAGATGGTTGTGCAAGCTTCCTGCTGGGGGAGGGGGGGGGAGCCCTGCTGGAACGTTCCAGAAGTGGCCTCAGGAAGCAGCCAGACAAGCTTGTGAATTATGTGCGCGGTCACCCGCCCCTCCCCCCCAGCCCTTTCCCTGCGCTCTTTGTGCCTCTGTTGGTGTCCTTGGTCCTGCACAGAGCCTGGCTTCCTGACTGAGGCCCCAAGGGGCCCGGGGGCACTCTGCCCCTGAGTCTGCGTCATGCAGGTGCCTCGGTTTAGGGTTTATTTCCGGCTCTCGGAGTCGTCCTGTGATGACCGTGGGAGCCGCCTCCGTGTTGGTGCCTCTTCCCGTGGAGCAGGTGGACAAGCACACCTTGCTGTGACAAAGCCGCAGTGTCCCGTGCAGATAGCGCTGGCGGGAACGCGCCCTGAGGTCACCGACGAGTCCTTGGGTGCACGTGTCAGGGTCTCTCTCGGTCAGTGGTTGGGGGGGAGGGTGATTCTGCTCCTCTGGGGACATCTAGGACTGTCACACCGGGAGGGCTCCTGGCTTTGGGTGTGGGTCAGGGATGCCGCTCAGCCGCCACGGTGCCCGGGACGCCCCCAGAGAGAGATGTCCGTGGTGCCAAGGGGTGTGTCTGTGTAACGGGGTCCTGGGCCCTGGGGCACACGTGTCTGTTCCTCCTTCGCAAGGCCTCTCGGCCTGCCTTCCGCTGCTTTCCCCGTCACCGTGACGCTGCGGACACTCGCCTCCGTCTTTTTAACTTTTAAAATTTTCTTAAACGTTTATTTTTGGAGAGAGAAAAAAGACTGTGTGAGCGCAGGGGAGAGGCAGGACGAGCCAGATCGAGGATCAGAAGCAGGCTGTGTGCAGGTAGCACAGCCGTGGGGCTCACACTCCCGAACCGTGGGATCCCGACCCGAGCTAAAATCAGACGCTTAAACCGACTGAGCCTCCCGGGTGCCCCTCTCCACCTTTTTTTTTAATGTTTATTCATTTTCGAGAGACAGAGCATGAGCAGGGGAGGGGCAAAGACAGAGGGAGACAGAATCCGAAGCAGGCTCCTGGTTCTGAGCAGAGAGCCCGATGCAGGGCTCAAACCCACAAACTGAGATCATGACCTGAGTGGAAGTCGGGAGCTTAACCGACTGAGCCCCCCAGGCGCCCCCCCTTAAACTTGTTAATTGTGAACTTCTATTTAGTTTTTAAAGCTTATTTTATTTTATTTACTTTTTTTTTTTTTTTTGAGAATGCCCGAGTCGGGGAGGGACATGGAGGGAGAGAATCCCAGGCAGCGCGGAGCCCAGTGTGAGGCTGATCTCAGGGCCACGAGGTCATGACCTGAAACTGAGGTTCTGTGCAACAGGAAGAGGACGACTTCGGGGAGTTCTCGCACACCCAAGCCTGCCCACGCCCTGGGCCCCCAGCTGTCGCGTCCCCGCCGGGGTGGCAGGTCTGTCACTGTCCCACGCAGCGGACGTTAGGGTTCCTTCCTGATGTGCGTTGTGTGTGTTTGGACCAATGCACCCCCTGCTGTGGGTCGGCGGAGCCGCACTCTAAGCGCCTGCTCAGTCCCTCCTGGCCCAGCCCCTGCCGTTTCCAGAACGTCCCAGAGCTGGAGTCCCATAGCACGCACCTCTCCTGGACTCCTTTCTTCCCTTAAAAAGCAAAACAAAACAAACCCAACAAAAGAGCTTTATTGAGACGTAATTCACGTGCCATACAGGTCACCCCCTAAAGCGTGCAGCTCGGTGGGTTTTACTATATGCACAGCGTGGTGCATCCACCACCACTGTCCAGGGTAGAATGTTCCATCACCCCAAACGGAAGCCCCATCCCTGGGGTGCTGGTTAGGCGTCCGACTTTGGCTCAGATCATGATCTCGCAGTCGGTGAGTTTGAGCCCCGCGTTGGGCTCTGCGCTGATAGCTCAGAGCCCGGAGCCTGCCTCAAATAAAGGGGCCCCATCCCTGCTACCTGTCACTCCCTGCCCCCACCCCCGCCCCTCCCCCGGCCCCAGTGAGCCCCCTGCCGTCCGTGGACGAGCCTGTTCTGGACGGTTCACGCACGTAGACTCCCACCCCGTGGGGCCTGTCGTGTCTGGTTCCTTCCCTGAGCGTCGTGTGTTCAGGTTCACCTGCCGGGTGGCGGGTGCGGGCGCCTCGCTCCTGCCTGGGGCCCAGGGTTGTGCGCGTGCGCGATGGATACTCCTGAGTGGTGTGCGCCTGTGTGGTGGGCACACCCGAGGGGTGTGCCCAGTGACACGGTCGTCTGTGGACGTGCGCGCGTGTGCGTTTCCGCCCTTAGGCTGCCGTGTGAGTCCTCGTGCTGTATGTGTGTCTGTTGACTCTTCCCATCAGTGTCCCCGCTCCCCACTGTCGTGGGCTGGCCCTGTGACGGAGGGCTGGCATCATGCCTCCCCCCCCCCGCCCCCCCCCGGCCTCCTTGTGGTGCTGGGCACGGCCGGGCCCATCGGGGGCTCCACCTTCCCACTGGGTGAATGGTCCGGGGGGCGGCGCTGCGGCGGCTTCCCCCGCCCCGGGCCGTAGACACGTGTCCGAGGGGTCAGATGCTCCGGTCTGTGCCGCAGCCGAAGACGGCTCTGGGTCCTGGGTGTCCTCTGTGACGCACTGACAGCAACCAGGCGTTTGAACCACCAACTTGCAGTAAATCGGGAAGGAAGGAACGCTGATGATTTGCGTATCTGTTGCCCTTTTTCTTCATTTTCTTTAGGACGCTGCCTCTGAACCAGGGAGCTCGGCCCTCAGGAGGCGGTGGGCGGCGTCCAGGGACGTCTGTGGCTGAGGGGGTGTGCGGGGTCAGGACCTCCGCTCCCCCGTGGTGCCCAGGACGCCCGTGTGTCCGCGGTGCAGAAACCTGCTGTGGGCGTTGGGAGAGGAGAGGCGCCGAGGGTCCTTGTTGGGGGCTGGCGAGCGCCCCGGGACAGTTTCTAATAAAAGATAATTCCTTGGCCTTTTGAGCCACCGGGATGCACTCGGAAGATAAAATCCCTTGCCAGGCCCCTTGCCAGGACACACCCGGGGTGGCCAACGCAGTGACTCCGTGGGTGGAATTAGGATAAAGGAGTTGATGGACAGGGTGAGCCAGAGCCGGAGTCTTCAGAGAAACTGGTGAACGTTGTGTGTGTCTCCTTGGGTTCTTCTAGGCCAGGGTCTCCTCCTCCCGGGAGCACTGGGCTCCTCTCGGGAGCACTGGGGCTCGGTCCCTCCCTGTTGCGGGGGGTCCTTCCCGGCGTTGCTCTGGTTGTGATAACCAAAACGATCCCAGGTTTTGTCAAGTGTCCTCTGGGGGCAGGATCACCCTGAGTGAGACCCCCTTGGTTAGGGGGTCCCATTGACCCCTGGGAGTCTCGGCGTTCTGTAACATTCTGACCTGCTGCTGTCTTGCGCCGCTGCACTGAGTGGGGGGAGAGAGGGGCCAACTCCCGGCCCCCGGGGCTCACCCCAGTCTGGGCCGTCTGACCCTGGGGGGGTTTACTCTGCTGTCGGGTGTGCGCAGGGACTGGACTCCACTTCCCCGAGTCATGAGTGCAGTTTCTCTGTCTCGACTCCGTAGGATTCTGAGCCATGAACCCTCACCCAGTGTTTCCTGGAGGGAAGAATTGCCCTCCGTTCAGAACCAGTGATAATGGTAGTGTGTTTTTATTGTAATAAAAGTTATGAAAGACAAATACTAAGAAAACCACCCTGGGGCGCCTGGGTGAATCAGTCGGTTAAGGGGTCTGAGTCTTGATTTCAGCTCAGCCCACGATCTCACGGTTCGTGAGTATGAGCCCGGAGTTGGGCTCTGCGCTGACTGTGGAGCCTGACTGGGATTCTCTCTTCTCTCTTCTCTGCCTCTTTCCTGCTCGCTCGCTCTCGTAGTAAATAAACATTCGGTGAAAAGAAAACCTCCCTTGACACGTGAGGGTTATACAGTGTGTGCACGGGACGTTCCCCGAATGACACAGGGGATAGCCTCCGAGAAGGCGTGAGGACCCCGAAGGAAGGGGTGACCGCGTGCACCCCCAGGAGCCGAGAGGGCTTACTGTCCCCTCGTCTCCTCTAGATCCTGCCTCCGGGAGGTCACAGGGGGCACTTGGCTGGGGCAGAGTCCTGCCCGGGACCAGGAGGGCGAGCGCGGAGTGTCCGGTGGCCTGGTGACCTCTGTCTTGGTGTCTCTGCAGATGGAAGATGGCCACACTCTCTTCGACTATGACGTTCGCCTGAACGACACCATCCAGCTCCTGGTCCGCCAGAGCCGGGTGCCGGCCCCCAGCAGCAGCAGGGAGAAGGACCCGGAGCTGTCGGACACGGACTCCGGCTGCTGCCTGGGCCAGAGCGAGTCGGACAAGTCCTCCAACAGCGGCGAGGCGGACGGGAAGGCGGGCATAGTGGATGAAGAAATGTGGGACGAGACGGAGCTGGGCCTGTACAAGGTGAGTCTGGCGTGGCAGGTCTGCGGTTGAGCGTGGCCCCGCCGGCTGGTCCCTGCGGCCTCGGTGGCCTGCCACGCGGCCCTCCATCCTCCCTGGCTTCCCAGAGCCCCGCTGGGGTCCTGGCGTGAGGGGGCAGGTTGCACCTTGGCTGGGACCCCTGGTCCTGCCGGAAGATCGCCGGTGGCTGGGCTCCTGGAGCACCCTGTGGACAGAATATTCCAGCATTCCCTGGTGGTCTTGACAGCGAGTCTTGTGCCTGGGTTTGGCGGGGGGCTTCTGTGCCCTTCCCAGGGGCTGTAGAATCTCTGAATTCGCTGCCGCCCCGGAGATCAGGCAGTGTTACGTAAAGATGTGAGTTCTCAGCCTGTCTTGAAAGACGGATGTTCTGGCCTCCCCTGGACTGCAGAGCAGTGGTGATTCTGCCCCCAGGGCACACCTGGCGACATATGGGGACGTCTGTGGCTCTCCCCACTGGGGTGCTCTGGCATGGAAGGGTGGGGCCAGGGCTGCTGCTCGGTCTCCGCCAGCGCCCACCCGGAGGATGACCCAATGTCGGCAGTGTCATGGCCAGGAAAGCCCGTCGTGAGCACTCGGGTTTGCATCGGGGTCCTGCCGCGTCGGGTGCCCGAGACCTCAAGCCGTCTGGTCGGTGTCACCGATGGGACGTTCCTTCTCTGGGCTGCACGAGTGTGTTGTCACCCCGCAGGCCAATGAGTACGTGGACGCGCGGGACACGAACATGGGGGCGTGGTTCGAGGCGCAGGTTGTCAGGGTGACCAGGAAGGCGCCTTCTCCGGACGAGCCCTGCAGCTCCACGGCCAGCATGACCCCGGACGAAGACATCATTTATCACGTGAAATATGACGAGTGAGTGTCCCCGAGGGCGGCTGGGCCGGGACGTCGGCGCCGTGCCTGTGGGGCCTGGAGTTGGGCACTGCCTCGGGGATGATGGTCGGGATGCGGGGTCCTCGGCCTGCTCACTACCAGACTGCACAGAAGGCCGCCTCTTGGGGACCCCCAGCCAGGCCGCCCCCCCATCAGGTCATCTAGTTGGAACTGGGCCCCGCCCACCCCACTTCCTGTTTTACTCTGTTCGGGCCGCGTGTCCGCGCTGCACGCAGCCTGAGTCTCTGGTCCGTCCCCCGCTGGAGCGCACACTGAGTACTTAGCGCTCACAGCACGGGGTCCCGGCCTGTGCACGGAGAGGGCCTTGGACGTCTTGAGTGGCCATCACAAGACAGTACAGGCTGGGCGGCTGGATTCCCCGGTTCTGGAGGCTGGAAATCCAAGGTGACGGTGCTGGCAGGGACTTCTGGTTTTGGATGGCCACCTTCCCACCGTGTCCTCACCTGGCCAGCCCTTGTGGAGCCAGGAGAGCGAGCCCTGGTGTCGCCTCCTCTTCTCGAGGACCCCAGTCCCCTCCAACTAGAGCCCCGCCTTGATGGCCCCCTTTTTTGTTTTTAACGTTTATATATTTTTGAGACGGAGACAGAGCGTGAGCAGGGGAGGGGCAGAGGGAGAGAGGGAGACACAGAATCAGAAGCAGCCCCAGGCTCCGAGCTGTCAGCACAGAGCCCGACGCGGGGCTCAAACCCACAAACTGTGAGATCATGACCTGAGCTGAAGTCGGACACTCAACCAACTGAGCCACCCAGGCACCCCTAGATGACCTCTTCTAATGCTACTCACCTCACTAAAGGCCCCATCTCCGTGTGCAGTCCTGTTAGGGGTCTGGGCTTCGACGTGGGGACTTTGGGGGACTTAGATCCGCCCATAAAAGAGGGGACGCATGCTTCCCACAGAGAGCTTCCGTTCCCGGCGCGTGAGGGGGTAGGGGCCTCATCTGATTCCCTGCCGGTTTGTGGCACATCTAAACGTCGCTCTGCAGAAATTCTTGGAGTGCTCGGATGAGTGAGTGTCGGATGAGTGAGTGTCCGTGTGGACTCCCAGCCTCCCCGCCTCCCCGATGGGGCTACAGGCAAACTGCGGCCTTCAGGCCAGGTCCCCAGCCCGCTGCAGCCTGGGTTTGTACCGAAAGCAAAGCAGTCGACACCCATTTGTTTAGACGCGGTCTGTGACTGTTCTCCTGGTCACAGCACAGCTGAGAAGTTAGGAGCCTTCCAGCTCCCCATGCTGACCCTTGCGGGGGGAAGTCTCGGCAACCCTGGTTTTCAAAGATTTACTGGAGGAATCGGGGTGCTGGGCACTGCAGGCAGTTGTAGATTTAGGGGTTCCCTTCAGCTGAGGTGTAACCTCGTTGTTGGTAGAACGTTTCTTCAGCCGGTTACTTGATGCCTTATTTGGGGCTGCTAGAATATTCCTGCCTATCTGGAATAATGAGTTCCTGTTGTAACGAGGTCAGCGCCCCTCCGTAAGCACCGCCCAGTGCAGGCACCAGGAAGTAGCCGTGTTTTGTCCCCATAAGTGTCTTGTGTAGTAGTTCCCCAGGGGTGGAGGGGGGCAGGGGCCTGCCGCCGCAGAGGGTCTTGGACCCCGTGGCATTTAATAACAGAAGTTGAGTCTCTCCCTGTTCTGGAGTCCAGAAGTCCAAAGTCAACATCACGGTGCCGGTGCTGGCAGGGCGGCATTCCCTCTGAAGGCTCTAGGGAAGGGTCTCTCTGCTTCTTATAGCTTCTTACAGCTGTTGGCGTCCTCGGGCTGTGGCTGCGTCCTTCCAGTCTTCGGCCCTGTTTTCAAGTGTCACTCTCCTGTCTGGAATATTTCCTCTTCTCTCTGTCTTTAAAAATTTTTTTAATGGTGGGGAGAGTAGGGGCAGAGAGAGGGAGACACAGCATCGGAAGCAGGCTCCAGGCTCTGAGCTGTCAGCACAGAGCCCAACGCGGGGCTCGAACCCACGAACCGTGAGATCATGACCTGAGCCGAGGTCAGATGCTTAACTGGCTGAGCCGCCTGGGCGCCTTGTGTCCTATTTCCTCTTAATAAGGACACCAGTCATTGCATTTAGGGTCCTCCCCCCCCCCCCCGCCCCCCTGTGTGTCCTCCTCTTAACTCAATAACATCTGCAGAGACCCTGTTTCCAAGCCAAGGTCACCTTCCCAGGTATCCAGGATTGGGACCCCCAACACGTCATTTTGGGGGACACGCAGCTGAACCCACACCCCCTTCTGTAATCGGGGCGTGTCTTCTCCAGCTGTGTCTACCATACCAGCCAGTGAGATCGTGGGGGAGGGGACTTGACGGCCCACGGCGATCAAAGCGCCCCACACCCACGCTGGCACAGCGTGTGTGCCTCGCCTCTGTCTCCCATCGGGAGACGGAGTCGGGTGTTCCCCTGGGTCTAAGGGTGCGGTTTCCTTCCAGCTACCCGGAGAACGGCGTGGTCCAGATGAGCTCACGGGACGTCCGGGCCCGCGCCCGGACCATCCTCAAGTGGCAGGACATAGAGGTCGGCCAGGTGGTCATGCTCAACTATAACGCCGACAACCCCAAGGAGCGCGGCTTCTGGTACGACGCGGAGGTCCTGCGCAAGCGGGAGACGCGCACGGCGCGGGAGCTGTTCGCCAACGTCCGGATCGGGTGAGTGCGCGCCGGCGCGGGCTCTGGCGGGGAGGCGCTCCGGCTGCCGGCGCGGGCTCCGCGGGGCGTGTCCAAACCGCAGGCCCCGAGGCGGGGCCTTCGAGGTGCCTTTCTCTTTTGTGCCGTTTTGAATTTGGTGAAGAGCTAACCGTCTCAACTAGGTCAAAATCTGGAAAGTACCGAAGGCACAATCTCCCGTCATCCATTTCTTTCTGGAGACGTCTCTCTTCTCTTGCCTCCGGGGATACTCTGTGCACAAGCAGCGTAGACAGGCACAGCGCAAAGCACATGTGGGGCTGGACCCCCCACACCGGGGCTCCGCAGCTGCAGTCCACGGGCCAGACCCCGCCCCCTGCCTGTTTTGGCCGATAAAGTTTTATTGGCGCGCAGCCATGCCCGTCTCTTTAACGGTTTAATCTGGGGCTGCTTTAGTCGGGAAAGAGACCGTGTGGCCTGCAAAGCCAAAAATCGTTTCTGTCCGGCCCTTTGCAGGAAGCGTTTGCCAAGCCCTGTCTACCTTGCGTCTGTGCGCGCATGCGTGTGTGTGTGAGAGAATGTGCGTGACAGAAAACTTCCTGTCCTGACCATATTCAAGCACACAGCTCGGCGGCATCGAACACACACTGTCGTGCGTCCACCCCTGCCATCTGTCTCTAGAATGTGCCATTTGCCCAGACTGAGACTCTGTCCCCATGAACCACTGCCCGCCCCCCGTCTCAGCCCTGGCTCCCACCATGTACTGTCTCTGTGGCCAGGACGCCTCTAGGGACCCCAGTGCGCGGGGTCACCAGGACGTGTCCAGTGTCTGGCTCCCGTCACTATTCGTAGCGTCCTCCGGGTCTGTCCGTGTTGTAGGAGGCGTCGGGCTTTCCTTCTTGCAGTTGAATAGTATTCCTTCGTATGTGTTTTGTGTACAGATACAAGTATGTGGGTAGCAGGTCCTAAGCACAGGCACAGCCAGTGCAGGGGTCCTGGGGCAGACCTGGCGCATTTGCGGTCTGCGGAGGAAGCCAGTCCGGTGGAGTGGAGGGAAAGAAGGTGGGAGGAGTCAGGACTCCGGGAGCCTCCCGGCACCGAGGAGGGGGAGCTGGCGTTAGTTCTCTGCTGCAGGCGGCCATGGGAGTGTGAGAGCGGAGGAGACCCGGGTTTTGATCTACTGTTAAGAATTCTAGCCCTCGGGCGCCTGGGGGCTCAGTAGGTTTAAGCGTCCGACTTTGGCTCAGGTCATGATCTCATAGTTCGTGGGTTCGAGCCCCGTGTCGGGCTCTGTGCTGACAGCTCAGAACCTGGAGCTGCTTCCGATTCTGTGTCTCCCTCCCTCTCTGCCCCTCCCCCACTCGTGCTTGGTCTCTGTCTTAAAAGTAAACTATATAAAAAAAAATTAAAGCAGCCTAGCTTCTGGCCGAGAGAGGAACGGACTGTGGGGGCAGCGTGGGAGCAGGGACACCGGGGCAGAGGCTGATGGCGGCGTTTAGGGGAAGGTCTGGGGGCTCAGGCCGGGCTGCAGCTGCGTTCCTGCTAACAGCCAGCGTGTTCCTTCATTGCTGGTCTCTGTTTTCTTTCTTTCTGAACTGTCAGCACAGAGCCCGACATGGGGCTTGAACCGATAAGCAGTGAGATCATGACCTGAATTGAAGTCAGACGCTTAACCGACTGAACCGCCCACGTGCCCCTGTATTTTCTTCTTTTCTTTTTTTAATTTTTTACATTTTGAGAGAGACAGAGCACAAATGGGGGAGGGGCAGGAGAGGGGGAGACACAGAATCTGAAGTCGCTCCAGTCTCTGAGCTGTCAGTGCAGAGCCTGATATGGGGCTTGAACCCACATACTGTGAGATCATGGACTGAGCCACCCAGACACCCCTATATTTTCTTGTTTTCAATGTCATTGATTTCTGCTTTCATTTTTTTTTTAATTAAAATGCTTTTTAATTTATTTTTGAGAGACAGCGTGAGCAGGGGAGGGGCAGAGAGAGAGAGACAGAGAGAGAGAGAGAGAGAGAGAGAGAGAGAGAGAGAGAGAGAGGGGGAGACCCAGAATCCAAAGACAGGCTCCAGGCTCTGAGCTGTCAGCACAGAGCCTGACGCGGGGCTCGAACCTGTGAACCATGAGATCATGACCCGAGCTGAAGTCAGATGCTTAACTGACTGAGCCACCAGGCACCCCTGCTTTCATCTTTTAAATTTTCTCCCTTCTCCTTTCATTGGGTTGATTTTCTTCTCTTTCTAGTTTCTTGAGGTAGCCATTTAGACTATTGATCTGAGCCATATTCTCTTTTCTTTTTAAAAAAATTTTTTTCCTGTTTATTTATTTTTGAGAGACAGAGAGAGACAGCACAAGCAGGGGAGGGGCAGAGAGAGAGGGAGACACAGAATCCAAGGCAGGCTCCAGGCTCTGAGCTGTCAGCACAGAGTCCGACGCGGGGCTTGAACCCACGAACCATGAGATCCTGACCTGAGCCAAAGCCGACGTTCAACCGACTGAGCCCCCAGGTGTCCCGATGTATTCTCCTTTCTAACGTCAGCACTCAGTGCTATAAATTTCCCTCTCGGCACTGCCTTAACTGCTTCCCATTCATTTTGCTATGTTGTAGTTTTTTCCCCCCTTTGAGACTCGCCCTTTGGATCCCGGCTTCTTTAGAAGTATCGAGTTCCTTCCCAAGTGTTTAGAGACCTCCGAGCTGTCCTGTTGGGGATTTCTGACTGGACTTTGTCGTGCTCCGAGGACATAGTCTGTGTGATTTCGCTTCCAGATACGCTGAGGTTTGTTTTACGGCCCCGGCGACGGTCTCACTTGTGAAACTCTGTGGTCCTTGGGGGGAAGTAGGTGACCTGTGTTGTGGGGAAGCACGCCCCCCTCAGGCCTGTTGGCCGCGCTGCTCCCTGCTGATGGTCTGGTTCTCGGTCAGGTGCCCGGGGAGCCCGGGGGCCGCGCGCGGGGGGCTGTGTCTGCGTCCCCCGCGCGGCGGGAAGGCTCTTGTCTGGTGCACCCCCGTCGGGCAGCGGCGACCCCCTGGCCAGCGATCTTCCCGCTGTGTTCTAAGTTCCCTCCGAGTCTCCTGGTCGCCCCGGCCCCTGCGTGGCCCTTTCAGGTTAGTTTGCCGTGTCCTTCTCCTCCCCTTGACGGCCGCCCTGCGTCGTGGAGTCTGAAGTGAGGCTCTCACACACGGGACGCACGCGGCTTGTGTTCAGCCCACTTTGCCGTCGTGCCTCTCAGTGGGCAGGCTGCGCCCGTTCACCCTCACGGTCATGATCACCGGCGCCCTGCGGCTTTGCTTCGTTTCCCGGGGGGCACGGACGCGTCTCCGGGTCCAGCGCGGACCTGCGTGTGGACTCCCGTGCGTAGTGTGTGTGGTCGTCCCCAGCGGCTTCTCTGCTTTCACCGTAAACGTGTGGCACGCGGGCGGTCGCTTTTGCCACTTGGGGCGAAGAGTAGAAAGCTGTCTTGGTGTCTGTCCCTGCATCGTCCCAAGGACAGTGGGTGTCGGGCTCTGCATGTCAGCCCCCTGGTGACTTGGAGACACGCACGGAGGAGACGCTGTCGGACGTGCCCACGCTTCTGCGCTTTGTTTCTCTCTCCTCCTGTGGCTCCTAAGGCGCCGTCCTGCAGGGTTTGCTCCCTGTGCGAAGAGCTTCCTTCGCCGCCGTGTCAGGGCGAGTCTGCTGGCCGCGGGGTCCCCTTCAGGTGGCCGTGCCCCCGTGTCCCTGGGTGACGCCCGTCCACACGAGTCTTGCAGTTCGTTTCGTTAAGGCGCCTCCTCCTGAGAGACTTAGGTGTGACGGTGTTCCCACAATGTGAAGGAGAATCAGAGTTTTCAGTTTTTAATTTGTTCACTTTGACTCGTCTCTGGGCCTAATGAGAGGCTCGAACCCACGACCCCGCGGTCGAGGGGCGCATGCTCCACCGCCGGAGCCGGCCGGCGCCCCAGGCCCGATTTCTTCATCGTGTGTCCGGTCATCGGCTCGTCTTCCAGTCCCCTCCCCTCTCCCCGCTCGGCCGTCTGGTGGGTCGGGACCTGCGGGACGTGAGCAGACGAGGCCTTCCCGCTCCCTCCCCGTTGCCTTCCCAGGCTCTCTGTTGAGGAAGCCAAGTTGGGGTGTCCTGGCGTCCCCGCAGCCGGGCTTCTGCCCCTCGCTGCGCCACCTCGGGTGCACCTGTCCCCTGGGCATCCGTGCCCCTCGTGCTGTCAAGCCCCGAGCCGTGGCCAGCGCGCTGGGACCTGCTGGGCGCGGGAGACCCACCCCGGGCGTCCGGACCTTGCGCTGGGAAAGGACGGGAAGCTGCTTGTTACCGGGGCTGCAGCGGTCCTCGTGGGTGGAAATAACGTTCTGTACGTGGGGTCACATCAAATGAATTCCGTCATTACTGTCACTTTTTTTTTTTTAATGTTTGTTTTTGAGAGAAAGAGACAGAGTGTGAGCAGGGGAGGACGGAGAGAGGGAGACAGAGAATCTGGAGCAGGCTCCAGGCCCCGAGCTGTCAGCACAGAGCCCGACTCGGGGCTTTAGCCCATGAACCGTGAGATCATGACCTGAGCCGAAGCCGGACGCTCAGCCGACAGAGCCCCCAGGCGTCCCTGGTTTCTGATTTAGTGGGACTTGAACTGGCGAGGGGAGGAGCCCCGTGGACTCGCGAGGCCCAGGAGAACTGGAGCCAGAGGTGTTCACGTGTTCTGAGAATGTGTTAGGTGGCAGGGCCCCCCTGAGTGCCCCCGCAAGCGGTTGGCCTGCTGGAAGGTTCTAACGGCTCCTGCCTCACAGGGACAATTTTCTCAACGACTGTCGGATCATCTTCGTGGACGAGGTGTTCAAGATCGAGCGCCCGGGCGAGGGGAGCCCCGTGGTGGAGAACCCCATGAGACGTGAGTGCGGGTCCTGCCCCTCCGCGTGCTGCCCTCGGGCGTGGGGCGGGGCGGCGGCTGCCCTCCTGCCTCTGGCCGCCCGCTGAGCCTGGGCCGCCCTCCCCTGCGCAGGGAAGAGCGGGCCCTCCTGCCGGAACTGCAAGGACGACGAGCGCAGGCTGTGCCGCGTGTGCGCCTGCCACCTGTGCGGCGGCAAGCAGGACCCGGACCGGCAGCTGCTGTGTGACGAGTGCGACATGGCCTTCCACACCTACTGCCTGCGCCCCCCGCTCAGCAGCGTCCCCAAGGAGGAGGAGTGGTGAGGGCTCCCACGGGGCACGGCGGAACCGGGGTGGGGGGGTCCCGGCGGCCACCACGCTCGTGCCCACGTGGGCGGGCAGGTGACGACGGGCGCGGCCGGGGCCGAGGAGCCTGGCCGCTCGCGTGGCTGTCCGCACATCTGGCCCTCGTCAAGGTGGGGAAACCGAGTCCACGGCACGAGCAGGTGCCGTCGGGTCCCGTGTGTGTCCCTTATCGCAGCTGGATTTACCCTCGTCAGGTGGGGGGGGCTGTCCAGTGGGACGTTCCGTGACGAGGGGAATGTCCTCGCTCCGCGGTGCCCACTGGGGTCACTGGCCACGCCCGAACTGGACTTCTCGTTTAACGTTCAGGAATTTAAATTTAAATGCCCCGCCTTCCGCCCGGCACAGGATGGCAGGGGTCGGCGAGCTGGGGTGCCTGCGGCGCCCAGCCCGGGCCGGGGAGGGTGTGGGCAGGGGGTGACGTCCTCGCGGTCACAGGTACTGCCCCGAGTGTCGGAACGACGCCAGCGAGGTGGTGCTGGCGGGGGAGAAGCTGAAGGAGAGCAAGAAGAAGGCGAAGATGGCGTCGGCCACGTCCTCCTCACAGCGGGACTGGGGCAAGGTGAGGCCGCCCCGCGCCCCTGCCGCCGCCACCCCCCCCCCACCCCCCGCGGGCGCTCACTTCGCTCTCCCCTCTGCTTCCGGACGGACAGGGCATGGCGTGCGTGGGCCGCACCAAGGAGTGCACCATTGTCCCGTCCAACCACTACGGCCCCATCCCGGGCATCCCTGTGGGCACCATGTGGCGGTTCAGAGTCCAGGTACCCGAATCCTGGGCTCCAGGGCTCGGCCGACGCGCCCTGGGCCCTCGCGGCCCCGCGGTTGGGCGAGGGGTGGCAGGGCCGGGCTGCAGGCCAGACTCGGGGGGTCGGGGGAGAGGCTCTCCTCAGGGGCGAGGACGCCCCGGCTGCTGGCTGTGGAAGTGGGAGGAGCGAGGGGGGGGGTTGAGGGTCCCCATAGCGGCCGGTCCCGAAGGTGCCGTCACCTCTCGGCGGTCTCCGTAGGTCAGCGAGTCGGGAGTCCACCGGCCTCATGTGGCGGGCATCCACGGCCGGAGCAACGACGGGGCTTACTCCCTGGTCCTGGCTGGCGGGTACGAGGATGACGTGGTGAGTGGCGGGGGAGGGGAGGGAATGTTCCAGATTCTTAAAAAAATTGTGGGAAGTACACATAAAAGTTGTCATCTTCACCATCTCCCAGTGCGCAGCTCAGGGGCGTCACGCACACACCCAGTTCTATAGCTGCCCCCACCATCCGTCTCCGGAACCTTCCGTGAGACTGTCCCCGTGAAGCACTGACTCCCTGCCCCCTGCCTCACCCCTGCTCCCACCATCCACTCTCTGTCTCTGTGGACGGGACGCCTCTGGGGCCCCTGTGGGTGGGGTCTCACAGGACGTGTCCTTCTGTGTCTGGCTTCTGTCACTGCGCACGGTGTCCCCCGGGTCCGCCCACGCGGTGGCAGGTGGCAGGACGTCCTTCCCGAGGCCGGGTCACATCCCAGCCTGTGGACGGACACACTGAATCCTTCACCAACGGACGGACGCTTGGGTTGTTTGCACGTTCAGCTCTTGTGAGCCCTGCTGCTCTGAACGTGGCTGTGCTCACATCTTTTCGAGACCCTGTCGTCAGTTCTGGGGGCAGACCCGGAAGTGGGGCTGCCACGTCGCGTGGTGATCTTGGTTTTAACTTTTGGAGGCACCTTCGTGCCGTTTTCCATCGTGGCCGCGCCGGTTTGCGTTCTTACTGGGTCTGCCCGGCGTCCCGATCTCTCCATGTTCTTGTCTGCATGTGTCTTTCTCTGGGTCCTTGATCGTGGGCACCCTCGCGTGTGTGTGGCCTTGTTTTCGGGGGAGTCCGTCCTCCCCTGTGAGGAGGCTCAGCCCGTCCTCGGTTCCAGGACCACGGGAACTCTTTCACATACACCGGCAGCGGTGGGAGAGATCTTTCCGGCAACAAGCGGACCGCGGAGCAGTCTTGTGACCAGAAGCTCACCAACACCAACAGGTTTGGAGAAGTGGCTTTTCTTGTTTCTGCGCCAGCGTGCTTCCGCCTCGTCCTCCGGCGGCTGCGCGGGGTGGGGGAGGGGGGTGCGGGTTGGTTCTGTTTTGGGGTGTCCTGGTGAGGACGTTAGAGTCCCAGTAAGAGTGTGGTGGGTGGAGGGGTGCCTCAGTGGCTCACTGGGTTAGGCCAACTTTGACCCAGGTCATGATTTCGCAGTTCGTGAGTTCAAGCCCCACATCGGTCGGGCTCTCTGCTGTCAGCACAGAGTCTGTTTTGGATCCTATCGCCCCTTCTGTCCCCCTCCCCTGCTCACCTGTGCGTTCTCTCTCTCTCTCTGTGTCTCTGTCTCTCTCTCTCAAAAATAAACGTTAAAGTTTGCCGTAAAAAAGAGTGTGGTGATAGTAGGGATGACAAACATCTGGTTTTTCCCGTTTGCTAAAGTCCTTCAGCTGCGTTAAAGCAAAGTTTTTCTCTCAAAGGCCACAGTATAGATCTTCGGCTTTTCGTGCCACACAGTCTCTGTTGTAACCATGCAACGCTGCCCTCATGGCATGAAAGCAGCCACAGGGCCCATGTAACTGAATAAGCATGGTTGTGTTTCAATAAAACTTTATTTGCAAAACCAAGTAGCGGGCCAGAGATTACTGCAGGCTGGGGACAGACTTTGTAAGCACAAAAAGCATTGTGAAACCAAAGAAACAGAGATGCGATGACCTCAGTGTTACAAATTGTATCAACAAAATCTGTGTGTAAAGTGAAAAGGCAGATGATTATTTGGGGGAGAAGTCTGCTACAAACACGATATATGGTAGTTGTCCTTTGATTTGAAATAGCTCTTTATATATCAGTGAGAACTGATAGGGAATAGCAAAG
>PJEM01014209.1:17287-36534 GCA_004023845.1 Helogale parvula
CTCTCTCTCTCTCTCTCTCCTCACTTGTGCTCTGTCTCAGAAAAGAAATACAGATGGGTGCCATTTTCCTGGAAGGTTCTTTATCTATACGTATGGAGAGCCTTGAAAGCGTTATCCACGGCCCTGTAATCTCGCTTTGAAAATGGGTTTGTGAGACACAAGGGCGTGAAAATTTTACACATAGTCATCTATGTGCTTTTTGTTTTATTTTTATTTTACTTTTATTTTTAAATTTTTTTTTGGTTTTATTTTTAAACTTTATTTTTATTTTGAGAAGGAGCGCATGCGTGAGTGGGGATGGGGCACAGAGAGGGGGAGACAGGATTCCAAGCAGGCTCCACGGTATCAGGACAGAGCCCAATGTGGGGCTTGAACTCATGAACTGCAAGATCGTGACCTGAAATGAAGAGTCAGGCATCTAACCAGCTGAGCCACCCAGGCGCCCCTATATGTAGTGATGTTTATCATACCGTTATCTACAGTCACAAAATTGGGGGGGCCTGGGGGACTCACTCAGTTTAGCTTCCGACTTCAGATCAGGTCATGACCTCAAGGTTCGCGGGTTCCAGCCCCGTGTCGGGCTCTGCGCTGGTGATACGGAGCCTGCTTGGGGTCCTCCCTGCCCCTTCCCCGCTTGTGTGAGTGCACGTCCTCTCCCTCTTCCTCGCTCTCTGATAAATAAATCTAATAAAATTGCGGAAGTAAGTTCCGAGAAGGGGGGAGCGTGCGCTGCTGCACGGCCGGTCTGGTGGACTGGGGGGTGTCGGGCCGTTGAGGCCCCTGTTCAGGAGAGACGGGCGGCTGCGAGCCCAGCCTGAGCCCGCGGCGGCGGGGGGGGGGGGCGGAAATGTGTGCGGGACACGTGTCTGCAGTGACCCGCGGGAAGCGTGTGTCCGCTGCTCTGCGCTCCTGAGCCGCGGAGACGCTGTCCGTGCGTCCGTGCTGAGCCTGACCCCCGGTCTGCTGGTCCGGGGCCTCTGAGCCCTCGGTGGGTCGGCCCTGCCTGGGTTCGCTGGGTTCACGCAGCTCCCCGCGGCGGCTCGTGTGGGTAACACACCACGAGTGGGTGGGTTATGAAACAGCAGGGGTTGGTTCTTGTGTCGCTCTGGAGCCCAAACCCTGAAATCCAGGTTGGCAGGGCCGTGCTTCCTGTGGAGCCTGTGGGGGAGCCCCACCCCCACCCCGCCAAAGCCTCTGCCGGCGGTCTCTGGTGTCCCCTGGCTCGTGGGCGGCCCTCCAGCCTTTGCCTCCACGTGGCCTCCTGCCTTGGGTGCTGTGCCTCCATTACCCTTTCCTGTGTTTTTTACAGTAATTTTCATAAAAGGTTTTAAAATTTATTTTGAGAGAGACAGCAAGTGGGGGAGGGGCAGAGAGACCGAGAGACACAGAACGCCGAGTGGGCTCTGCACTGTCCTCTACCCAGAGCCCGACCCCGGGGTTCGAACTCCGGAACCATGGGATTCCGTGTGCCCCAAGCCAAAACCAAGAGTCAGATGCTTAACCGACTGAGCCCCCTGGGGGCTCCCCCCCCCCCCCCCCCCCCCCCCCCCCCCCCCCCCCCCCCCCCGTTACCCTTTTCCCATGAGGACATTTCAGGCCCCACTAGCCCACTCCGATCTCTGACCTTGACTCCCGTCTGCAACACCCTTTTTCCGGAGGTCAGTCACAGGTCCTGGGGGTGAGAGTGTGAGCCTCTCTTTCGGGGGGATGCCCCCCAGCCTCTGCCTCACGGGGCCCTGGCTCTCCCTGCAGGGCGCTGGCCCTCAACTGCAGCGCCCCCATCAACGACCGCAAGGGGGCGGAGGCCAAGGACTGGCGGTCGGGCAAGCCGGTGCGGGTCGTGCGGAACGTCAAGGGCCGGAAGCACAGCAAGTACGCCCCCGCCGAGGGCAACCGGTACGACGGCATCTACAAGGTGAGCGCTCGTGCGGCCCCGCCCCGCCCCGCCCCGCCCATGCGGCCTGGGCGCTGCCGGCCTTGACCGTGCTTCCCGCAGGTCGTGAGGTACTGGCCGGAGAAGGGGAAATCCGGCTTCCTGGTGTGGCGCTACCTGCTGCGGAGGGACGACACCGAGCCGGGGCCCTGGACGAAGGAGGGGAAGGACCGCATCAAGAAGCTGGGGCTCACCATGCAGGTGCGTCCTGCCGGCCCGTCCGGCACCCCTGTCCTGCGCGGGGCCCCGTCCCCTGGCCGGGTGCTGGGGATGGGCCGAGCCCGCCATGGGGAGCCTGGGGCGGCAGGGGCCGGCCGGTGGGAGCTGCTTTCTCAGCCCGAAGCTGTCCCCGTGTCTGCAATGATCGTAGGCGATTTCTGGGCCCCGTGCTGCACCTGTGGCCGCAATGCTCAGATTTTTCGGTGCATTTCAGGGGCGGGCAGGTGGTGGGTGCTCAGCTGAGGGCAGAGAGCCACGCTTCCTCGTTAGAGCCATGCTCGAGGAGGGGTTTGTGCGAGATCCGCGTGGAAGGCCGTTTCTTCTTTTCTCCAGGCTCCACGCGGCCTCCAAGCAAACCCGCAGAACCGCCGTGCTGTGGGGAGGGAGGGGTGCTCCCTCGGAGCACTCGCTCGCCTCCACCCCGCACCAGGGCTCCCGTCTCCAAGGGTTCACTCGGTGGGGTGCGGGGCGCGCCTTTGCTGCCCGTAATTACGCTGTCTCTACAGCAGATAAGGCCACGCGGGGCTATTTACAGAATCCTAATTGCTACTGAGATTAGAGCGCGCCTCCCCTCTAGGGGGGTCGCTAAAGAATCTTGAATGTGCTTCTGCCCTGGAGAATTTCGGAGGCTGAGGAGTGGGGGGGGCAGCGGGGGCGGAACCCCAGCTCCTGGAGGGTCTGTGGCTTGGCGTTCGTGTCGCTGAGGAAGCGTGACGGTCTCTGGCTGGGACGCCGCAAGTCCCGCAGGACTGTCGGGACTGATCCGGTGGTGCCTGTCCCGCAGGACGTGCGGCTCTGATCCGGTGGTGCCTGTCGGGCCCCGGAGGAGCCCTGGCTCCTCTGACCGGGTTGGTGAGCGGGGGCCTGGGGGCCACGTCGTTGTTGTGAGTGAGGTTCTCTGGGGGCCAGCCGCGCCCCTTGGTTCCCTTCTGGGCTCTGCCAGCTTGCGGATCCCTCGGCCTGGTGCCTCGTGAGGAGCATTTGCCCACGTCTAAGCGGGACGGTCAGGGTGCCTGGGGGCCCACGGGGCTGAGCATCCAGCTTCTGCTCAGGCCATCATCCCATGGGCCGTGGGTTCGAGCCCAGCGTCACGATCTGTGCTGAGCCTGCTTCAGATCCTCTCTCGCTCTGCCCCTCCCCTGCGTGCTCGCTCTCAAAAAGAAACATTTAACAAAAGTAAATAGCAAGGGTGATAATTAGACTCCCTCACTTGCTCAGTCTGCTGTGAAGTGTCGTCTGCATTCCCTCGTTCGACGGCTTCACCCCTCCCTGTCGGGTGCGCCTCCCCCTCCCTGTCGGGTATGAGTTGCGTCCTCAGCCCTTTCATCCTGTGAGTTCGACAGTAGAGATTTATTTGCCTGAGGCTCCCTGGAGGCTCAGCTGGGGGGAGTCCACGTCTCGGAGGCCAGAGTGGGGACGGGGACGGGATGTCGAGGGGCCGAGGCGGCAGCCCCGGGTCCCCGGACCCCGTGCGTCTCACCGCCCGACCTGCCCGGCCGCAGTACCCGGAGGGCTACCTGGAGGCCCTGGCCAGGAGGGAGAAGGAGAAGGAGAACAGCAAGCGGGAGGCCAAGGAGGCCGACGAGGACGAGGACGAGGACGAGTTCACGTCCCCCAGGAAGGGCAAGGGCAAGCGGAAGTGCAAGTCCGGAGGTGGGTGTCCCTGGGGGCGGCGCCCTCCTGCGCGCGTGGCCGCCCGCGCTCACCGCTCGGCTCGGCCCCCGCAGGTGGCAAGGCCGGCGCCGGGTCCCCGCGAGGGACGCCCAAGAAGAGCAAGGTGGAGCCCTACAGCCTCACGGCGCAGCAGAGCAGTCTCATCCAGGAGGACGAGAGCAACGCGAAGCTGTGGAGCGAGATCCTCAAGTCGCTCAAGGACGGCCCGGTGGGTGCCGCCCGCCGCCGTGCCCTGGTTGCTGTGGCGGGTGGGGGGGGTCCCCGCCGTCCCCTCGTTCAGGGCTCGGCTCCGCGGCACCAAGCACACCCACTCCTGTCGTGCGGCTGCCCTGACATCCGTCTCCAGAACCTTCCATCTCCCCAAACTGAAGCGCTGCCTCCCCCCCCCGGCCCCCACCTCTGTGGACGGGACGCCTCTAGGGACCCCTGTGAGCGAGGTCACCAGGACCTGTTCTTCTGTGTCTGGTTCTGTCACTGCGCACGCTGTCCTCCGGGTCCGTCCACGCGGTGGCAGGCGGCAGGACGTCCTTCCCGAGGCCGAGGATTACCCAGCGTGTGGGGGCCGCACTGGGTGTGCGCGTGGCCCGGCTCGTGGCCACTGGGCCGCCTCCGCCTTGGCGGCCGTGCGCCCCCAGCCTCCCTCCCCGGGCGCGGCCCCTCGTGCGGACTGCTGGTCCTCTGGGCGCCCTGTGCTCGGCTCGCTAAGGAGCCACCAAAGCCTGTCCGTTTCCATCTTCCTGCCCTGAGTACGCTGAATGGCAGATGGGTCACGGCAAGGGGGCAGCTCGGTGGCCCCGGAGCATGGCCCATGCCTGACTCCAGGGCCCGGCATGCAGCGCAGAGCCTGTCCGCTGACCCTGATGTCCTTTTTTTTTTTTTGAGTTTGTTTTGCGAGTGGGCGAGCAGGGGAGGGGCAGAGAGCGAGTGACAGAAATCCCAAGCAGGCTCCACACCATCCGTGCCAAGCTTGATGTGGGGGTTGAACTCCTGAACTGTGAGATCCCGAGGTCACGGCCGGGAGTCCAGTGCGGAACCGGCTGAGCCCTCCAGGCTCTGGGTCCTGGTCGTCCTGTCTCGGGGGCTTCACCCTCACAGTCCCCACAGCGCTCGTGCACAGGACCCTGGGGCAGCCGTGACCACGACCACAGACCTGGAAGCCCAGACGGCACAAATCCGTTAGGCCGGGTGTGGGCAGGGCTGTCTGCTTTGGGGGGCCCCAGGGTGGACCCGTTTCCCGGGCCTCCCAGGGTCTGGGGGCGCTGCCTCCCTCTCACAGGGACCCTTGTGATATCAGGCCTCCCCCGTCACTCAGGACAGCGTCCCGTCTCAGGGGCCTTAACCCCATCTGCAGGCCCCATTAGCCTCCCGAGGATTCACGCGTGGTGTCCCGGGGGCCATGACTCAGCTGGCCGTGCGTCTTCTAGGTCCCCGTCCCCGTCCCCGTCCCCGTCCCCGTGGAGCCTTCTGGGGCAGGCCCTCGGCTCCCCGGCTCCCTGCCGCCATCCTGGCTCTGCTGTGGCGTTTTCTGCCCCCACCTGGCCCATCTTGGGTCCCCTGCCACCCTTGTCCCTGGCCTCCGAGCTTCACGTTGACAGGGTTTTTTCCATGTCCCACCCCCGCGTTGGGCCCTGATGTGCAGTAGACACCCGGTGCCCGTCGGTCACAGAAAGGAACACACGTCTGCAGGGCCGCCGTCAGGACTGCTCGGGACCCACAGACGGTGTGGCCCGGCCCGCCCCGCCTGCCCCTCCCGGCCTCAGGGTGACTGGGCCACAGCTGTCTCCGCCCCTCGTGGGTCCGCCTGGGGCAGCTGCTGCCCTGACACAGGCAGTGGTGGGTTCGGCTCACGCGCTATCCTTCCTTCAGTTCCAGAAGTTTCTGAGTAAAGTGGAGGAGACGTTCCAGTGCATCTGCTGCCAGGAGCTGGTGTTCCGCCCCATCACCACCGTGTGCCAACATAACGTGTGCAAGGTGAGCGGGAGCGGGGGACCCGGAGGGATGGCCTGCTCTGTGCCGCTGCCCCCTGCCTGGTGGCTTTGCTGCCTCGAGCTCCCAGCTCCCGGGGGCTGGTTGTGGGTTCCCCAGGTGCCTCCCGGCCTTTATCTCGGGCTCCCGTCACCCCTCTGCCGTGCACTGCACCCTCCTGTGCTTCCAGCCTCCTGTGGAAAAAACTTGGGACCTGGGCCACCCCTGCCTACGTCCTGCCACCTTAAGCCATAGTGGCCTGTGCCTGTCCCTCCAGCAGGCCATCAGATCCTCCTCCCCTGGAACATTCTCCAGCCTCCCACGGCTGGGGGTCCAGGGCAGGAAGGATGGGTGGCAGTCCTGGCCCGACGTCTGGTCGTAGCAAGTGACGATTAGGGGGCCAGTGGCCAGGGATGGAGAGGTGTGAGGTGCTGGGCCCTAGAGGAGCAGGAGGGAGGGCTTCTTAGAGGAGTTGGCATCCCAGGTGGGCAGGGCAGCAGGTGGGTGTGGAGGCGGGACCGGACGGTAGTCAGTCTCCGGGCAGCTGGGCTGGAGGAGAGCCTGGGAGGGGGCTGCCGGGGTGGACGGGGCACCCCGGGCACTGCGGGCACGGGGGTGGTCAGGCAGCATCTGTCCACTGTGTTACCCAAGGGCCCCCCACCCCCCCAGTCCTGATAGCCACAGCTGTCCCAGGCCACCCGGTGTCCCCTGGAGGCAGAGTCGCTCCGTGGGCTGCTTGTGTTCGTTCTGCGGGGTCTTCTGCTCAGAGTCAGTCGGCAGGAACTCTGCGAGGCGTCCCTGGCTGAGTCGCTGGGTTCTCTCTTGCCTTGGGGCCGTCTTGGTGCAGGCCTCAGTGTTAGCTCTCACACCTGGGAGGTGGAGGGACTCAGACCACCAAGCTGTGTGGTGGGTCAGGCCCTTTGCTTTTCTGTCCTTGGGCCCTGCCGCCCTGCCCTGCGGCCTCATCAGTCTCTGCAGCTGAGTGTTCGGGACTCGGTGCCCGCATGTCCAGTAAGGCCCTGCCCCTCCCCGCTGTGTGTCCTGGGAAAGCCCCCCAGCCGACCCCTCTGCGCCGCAGCTGACTGCAGGCGAATGCAGAGACCCCCACAGGCCCCGGGTGATAGGTGCTGGGGTGGTCTAGGCCAGCACGCAGGCCACCTCCCACGCAGGGGGTCAGGCCGCAGAGATGGCGTAGGGGGAGAGTGGGGGGTGTGGTAGTGAGCATGTCAGCGGAGCCAGAGGGGGTGCTGGCCCTGCCGCTGCTCGCTGGCAGGCGCCTCAACTTGGGGCGGGGGAGGGCTTTGGCCCCCATGTCTCAGCATCTGGGTTTTGTTGTGTTTTGTTTTCATTAATGTTTATTCATTTTTGAGAGAAAAAGAGCAAGCGAGGGAGGGGAGGGGGGGAGACCAAGGATCCCAAGCAGGCTCTAGGCTCCGAGCTGTCAGCACAGAGCCGGCCGCAGGGCTTGAACTCACAAACCGTGAAATTGTGACCTGAGCCGAAGTCAGAAGTTAACCGACTGAGCTGCCTAGCCAGGGGCCCTGAGTTTGGTTTTACTTTATTGAAAAATTATTTTATTTTAGTCAAATACCCACAGCATAAGGCGTGTCATCTTCACTGTCTCCCAGCGCACAGCTCAGGTGCGTCATGCACACCCACACTGTCGTGCAGCCGCCCCCGCCATCATCTCCAGAACTTTCCATCTCCCCGGACCGAGACCCTGTCCTCCCGAAGCAGACTCCCCACCCCCGGCTCCCACCCTCTGCTCTCTGTCTCTGCGGAGGGAACGCCTCTAGGAACCCTGTGGGTGGGGTCATGCAGGACGTGTCTGGCTTCTGTCACTGCGCACAGTGTCCTCCGGGTCCGTCCGCGCGGCAACAGGTGGCAGGACGTCCCTCCTTCGTGAGGCCGGAGCACATCCCAGCGTGTGCACGGACCCTTGGGGAGTTTCCACCTTCCGGCCGCTGTGCGTAGTGGAGCTGGCTCGCAGTCGTGTTGAGCAGAAAGAACTGCCTTCTGTCCCTGGAACCCAGGCTATAGACTTGGGTGGGCAGGACTCGGGACTCCCACAGCTAGGAAGTGAGGCCACGGCCTGCCCACGGTGGCTGGGCGTGCTGGGCCACCAGCGGGCTTTCCCCCGTGTTGACGGCTGTCCCCTCCCCCCAGTCGCGCGATGCCGTCTTTCAGGTGTCTGCAGCCACCTGGGCACTCATGTCCCCATGAGCGGAGTCCCGGGTGCCACGCACCTGGCCGTTTCTGAGCGCCGGCGGCTGGCCTTGCCCGCCTGGCGTTCTTCTCCAGGGTCGCTCCGATGAGAATGGAGTTTGAACCCGGAAGTCTGGCTCTGGGCCAGGGCTCCTGCCTTCCCCCTTTCTTGCCCTCAGCACATGTGTGGGACATGCGCTACGCGCGGGGTCCTGTGCTTGGTGATGGTAGGATCACCTAGTCTGTGTCACACAAGGACATCAGTAGAAGATGATTCCTGGAAGGTGGAAGGTGTCTTCTTGAGACGGGTAGGGTGAGGGCCGCCTGGGGGGCTCACTCGGTTGAGCGTCTGGCTTCAGCTCAGGTCCTGATCTCCCAGTTCGTGAGTTTGAGCCCCGCATCGGGCTCTGTGCCGGCCGTGCAGAGCCACCTTCAGATTCTGTGGCTCCCTCTCTCTGCCTTTCCTCCGCTTGCGCTCTCTCAAAAACAAAAAAAGTAGGGTGGGGACTGCTTCTGATACTCTGAGTGTCATCAGGGAAGGGTCCTCTGAGGAGGTGACTTGAGCCGAGGCGTGAGCGGCAGGAGAGCCAGAGGACAGACCCGATCGGCAGTGTGACCTAAGTGCTGAGGCCCGGAGGCCAGGATGAGCTTGGAGTCTGAGCGGCCCCAGGGAGGCCAGGCTCGCGGTAGAGAGACTGACGGTCGGGAGGGGCCTCTGGACGCCGAGGGAAGTCAGTAGTTGCAGACTCCGTCCTTGGGGGACACGGGTGGCCGGCTGGGCCGGTGCCGCTCACTGCCTCCCTCCCTCTCTGTCCGTCTGTCTGTCTGTCCCCCTCTCTCCCAGGATTGCCTGGACCGGTCCTTCAGGGCACAGGTGTTCAGCTGCCCAGCCTGCCGCCGTGACCTGGGCCGCGGCTACGCCATGCGTGTGAATCAGCCGCTGCAGGCCGTGCTCAGCCAGCTCTTCCCCGGCTACGGCAGCGGCCGGTGATGCGTGGCGCTCCTCGCCGGGAGTGCGTTTAAAACCGCGTGTCCCAGGGGCCCTTGTCCCTCGTGTTTTTAGTGGGCTTAACTTAAACAGGTAGTTCCCCTCCACTCCCTAAAAAGCCTTGTCTTCCTGGTTGTTTTATTTTTTAACCTATTTGTTTTCTGGAGTTTTTATTCTGGCTCGAAGAAAGAAGGAAAGAAAGTTGGACTTCTCAGTGTTGTATTTTGGTTTTTAAAAAAATACAAAGCCTGCAGTTTATCAGCAAAAAAAACAAACAAAAAAAAGTCTTTTTTCGAAGATGGAATTCAAAACGCCTTGGCGTGAAGGCTGCTTGTGTCCCCGGCGCCAAGTCCCCAGAAGTTCCCGCCACCGCCGCCGAGCAAGAAGGCACCCGGGCCCAGAACAATCTTTCTCCAGGTGCGTGACTTTGGCCTCCGACCTTGAAAGCCAGCGCATCTCCCTGACCCGGTGCCTGCGGGTGGCCCGGGTGTGGCCAGAAGAGGATGAGTCCCCTCTGGCCCCGAAGCCACCCCCCAAGTTCGCTTTCACGCGGCAGCCCCGCACGCAGAGCCCCTGCCCCCCCCCCCCGTGAGCGGCCAGAAGCTGCCAGGAGCCGCCGCCTCCGGACCCCTCTGCGCCGGGCTGGCTCGTCTGGTGCGCCGTGGAAGCGAACGAACGTTCAAAGCCATGTTCAAGTGCCTTTGGGTCTTTTCTTCTATTGTAAGCGTGGGCCTCTCTTTTAGCACTGAATTGTTGAGAATGCCGGCCAGGTCCCGGAGCTGTGGTTGGCCTGTCCTCCCGGGCCCGGGCGGGCGGGGCGGCTCCGTCTGTGTCCCTCCTTCCCACTGGATTTTCAACTCCCCGATTGAGAATTCTAAGAGGGAATGGTTTTTTTAAGTACTTTTTTCTGAATGAAATTTTTTTTGTAGTTATTGTATATGTTCCAAGAAAGCTATAACTTAGGGTTTGGTTGTGTTTCATGATTTTGTTTTTTTCCTTTTCGGTTTTGTATTTTTTTGGGAATGATTTGTTAATTTTTCTAACTTTACCAAAGTTTGCAGCTTTTACCTCAATAGAACAGGAATATTTTAAATCCCATAACTGCAGACAAACTGGAGCGGTATCGTTTTAAAAAGTCTTTCTTTTTTCCTCTTACTAGGTTGTTAATGTATTAGGGAGAAACAGCAAATCCTGTGTAGGCCTTTTCTAAACAGTTCAATATTTTGTCCAGATTATAGATTCTCGGAATAAACGCCTTTTACAGACGCGGTGGGTCGTGTATTCTGTCGGCCAAGTGGCTCCGCCGTCTGCTGGCGGGGACCTCCTCGGTTCCCAGCATTCCCTGTGCTCGTCGGGAGAGGGCCCCGGGAGACCGGCCTGGACCGTGGCGTCCCCCCTCTCCGGAGGGGGGACGGACTTGGCGACAAGGCGTGTGCCGTGTTGGGTCCGGACCTTCACGGGCCGCAAACCCAAGCCGAGGGGCCCGATCCCGCCTCCCTGCTTGGACCCAGGGCTGGCTTCGCGCTCCCCGAGGTGAGCGGCCCTGTTCCCACGTACAGGGGCGTGGCCCGAAGTCACGTGATCCCAGCGCGGCCTCTGCGGGCCTGGGGAAACCTGGCGCCCACCACGGGCCTGCAGCAGAAGTGGGGGGTCGGGGACGGGCGGGGTTAACAGGCACTGCAGGGGGTCGGTTCCCATCCGCCTCTTCCCTGCACCTTCTGTCCAACCGGGCAGATCCGACTTGGTGCCCCGTTTGGTCCTTGAAGTGTGTCAAGTGTGCCCCTTGAAATCATGCTGGGGGTGGGGCTGTCTCGTGGAGCCAGGAGAATGTTCTAGGTTTGCTGATGGCCTCACCCCTCTGTGGATATACTCTCGTCCTTCGAGTTGCACACCTGTTGAACGGGTCCTTTCCGTGGCGGGTGAATCCGTGTCAAAGGTCAAGTGTGAACGCGCAGAGGAAAAGGCACCGCCGTCCCTGTCCGGCCCCACCCGGGCCCAGCGCGCCGAGGTGGGGGCGTGGAGATCAGTGGCTTTTTGGGTGTTCCTCTCATTTTAAAAGTTAAGGACAAGGTTTCTGTTAAAAATTAGCAAAAACCCCGGAAAGCGTATCTGTGGAATCGGCATGCAGAGCCGGTCCCGAGCTTAGGCCTGTTTCCCCCCCCGGCTCGGTTTTTGTTGTTTCGTAACCGCCTTATTGAAACACACCTCACGTCGGCCTCCAGGTCACCCGTTTAGAGAGCACAGGTGACTCGTGTTTAGTATGTTCAGAGTCCTGCCACCGTCCCTCTAGTTCCAGAACATTCTCACCCTGACGGGGAATCCCGCCCCCACCCCTGGCACGAGCCCCACGGGCCCCCTCCTGTCCGTGGGCGAGCCTGTTCTGGACGCGTCACGCACGTGGACTCACCCCGTGTCTGGGTCCCTCCCGGGGCGTCGTGGGCTCGGGGTCTTCACGTGTCAACACCGCCTCCTTTTAAGGCTGAGTAATACTCCATTGTGTGGATCAACCACCTTTTGAAATACACTTAGGTGCCTTTTTTGTGATTTTTTTAAGTTTTGTTTTTATTCTGTGAGAAAGTTTTACGTGCAAGTGGGGGGAGGGGCCAGAGAGAGAGAGAATCTCAAGCAGGCTCTGCAGGCGAGCTGCACAAAGCCCGACTCGGGGCTCGAACCCATGAATCACGAGATCATGGCCTGAGCTGAAATCAACAGTCAGAAGCTTAACTGCCCCCACCTGGGTGCCTTTTTTTTTTTAATAATTTTTTTTAGCTTATTTATTTTGAGAGAGAGAGAATCCCAAGCAGGCTCCACACTATCAGCCCAGAGGCTGAGTGTGAGATTCGCACCCACGAACCTCGACCTGAGTGGAAACCAAGAGTCGGATGCTTAACTGACTGAGCCACCCAGGCGCCCCTCATTGAGTTTGTAACGTAAAGCTTGTACCTTCCTTTCCTCCATTCCAGGTTAGAAAATCTAAAATCGGCTCGTGATCCCTTTGGAACATTTGGAAACAATATATGGCCCAAAAAAAAAAAGTCAAAAGACATAACTGGATTACGTGGGGGTTAACACGTTCAGATTTACCTGTGCACCTGTATGTCTCCGTACCGGAGGATGAGCCTCAGCAGAACCTTCCAGTACAGTTTGCGTTTTGCCGCTGAGTCCTGGAGGTCACGTGGCTTGCCCCAGGACAAGCCGGGCACACACCTAGTTCCGTGTGAACGTCAGAATGAAGTGGGGACGGCGCCGCGCACACTGCCTCGCGCCGCTTCTCTATCCGTTTCCGTGCACTTACCGAGTTACCACTTTGCCTCACACCTTAGTAAACAAGCAGATGTGAGCGGTGGTCTGGTGTGTGCATATTTGTGTGTGTTCAAAAATGTGAAATCTACATGTACGTCTGGTGTGATACATACTTGGAGCGAAACGAACGGTAGGACTCCTCCTCTGAATGCACTTCTAAAAAGAAATTGCTTTTAAACACAAAGGAGATGCCTTTCCAACCATCTCTTGTTTATTATGCATTAGACTGGCCTCTGTGTGGGAGGGGAGGCTCCTCCCGGAAGGCACAGACCAGTTGGAAATGAGCCCATACCCGGGGCACCTGGGGGGCTCGGTCATTTAAGCGTCCGATTCTTGGTTTTGGCTCGGGTCACGATCTTAAGGTTCATGGGTTTGGGCCCCCGCGCTGCGGAGCCTGCTTGGGATTCTGTCTCCCTTTCTCTCAGCCTGAGGCTGGTGCAGAGGGCCCCTCTGTCTTGTCCAGGGAGAGACGCCAGCGTGGCCCCCAGTTCCGGCCTTTCACCGACTCACACCTGTCTGCAGAGATTCGGGGAGAACCCAGGTGATTTATCCCCATGTGAATTTGTCCACGTGAAACTTCTGAGCGTTGCCTTCCTACTTTGCATAGGACACTTTTTAATTAAATGGCAAAGGTTATGCTTTTCTCCTGACATTTTATTATGCAAACCTTCAAACAGAAAAGTTGAATTGTCTGGTGAACCCCAGAATATTCCTGCTGCCCTATTGAGGTGCTCTAATGTAAAAAAAAAATTTCAGTCTGTGAAATCCGAACACCTGCAATTTACTGTCTTAGAGGATAAACTTGGAAGTAGCAGAACAAGAGATCTGTGTGTTGCGGGGGGGGGGGGGGGGCTCCATTATTGCACCTTGAATACTGTGTTACCACGATCAAATGCCATTTGTCTTTCCCACTGGTTAAGGAGTTCCTTGGGCAGTTACTGTGTCCCATGTTTAAAGTGAAATTTTAGGGGCGCCTGAGTGGCTCAGTGGGTGAAGTGTCCAACTTTGGCTCAGGTCACGATCTCACGGTTTGTGAGTTCAAGCCCTGAGTCAGGCTCTGTGCTGACAGCTTAGAGCCTGGAGCCTCCTTCAGATTCTGTGTCTCGATCTCTCTCTGCGCTCCCCTGTTCACGTTCTGTCTCTCTCCTTAATATATAAACATTAAAAAAAAATAAAGTGAAATTTTAACAACACGAGGAATGTAGGAGTTTAGTCCCGTGAGCATTGAAACCCTCCTTGAACAGATTCCCATCGCCACTGACGACTCTTTTTACCAGTGTGGACCTATCCCCTCTCCAAAGATTTCCTTTTCTCCATTTCAGGGCAGTCTTTCTGTGAGCACGGGTGTGTGCTCTTAGAAACCACACGACCCTGGTCTCTGTCTTTGTGTCGGTGGGTTGCTGGATGCAGAATTATGGACCATTTTGCAGCTTGCCCACCAGCGTGTGTAGGAGATGGATCAGGGCAGGGCACGCAGACCGACCTTGTTAAAGGGCTACACAGTTGAAAGCCCTGCAGTGTGCCCCCTGCCCTGTTACCTGCCTAGTTCCTTGTAGTTGGGTGTGTAGAGCCCCACCCTGGAAACGGCTGCACCCGGGGCTGCACATTGTAACCTCTTAAAGGCGTTGCACGAAGTACCTGACCTCCAGGGGTCCAGGGTGAATAACATTTACAGTGTTACTGGAGAAAGCCCTGCTGCTGATCTGCACGCCTGCCTGCGGCCCGGTGCGTGCCCCACTACCGTCTACTGCACAAGTAGTAAAGGCCATGACAGTGGTAAACCCACCGAGGAGAAGCCACTCGCTCAAACCCTTTGCGTGTCTGGCCCCACTAGATTCTTGCAACATCCCTGGGTGAGGGGGAGGCAGTGGAGGGGGCGGTTACCATCCTATCCACTTCACGGGGGGAGAGGGGAGGAAACCGAGGCCCAGCGAGGTCCCAGTGAGGCGTGGGGCCCCGCTGAGCTTGGAACCTTGGTGTTAGGGACTGTCTTGTGTTAGGGAACCCGGGGGAGCGCACATAACTACCCGGAGGGCCTTGTAGGTTTGCAAAGGTTTGTTGATTGTGATGGAAATAAATTTGGCTTTTCAGGGGCAGAGGAGGGGCGCTGGCTACCGGACTTGATATTTCTCCAGTGCTGCTGCTAAGTGGATTGCACTGGAGCGGTTTCCCAGCTCGGGATTGAAAGGAGTGGGGAAATTCTGTTTCCAAGTTCCGGCCACGAGTCTCGAACCCCTTCCCGGTGCCTCCCCGGCCTGGTGCTGATGTTGTGCTGGGCCTCACGTACTCAGTTGCAGCCTGATAACCGGGGCGGGGCCCGGGCCCTGATTGGCATTCGCCACAGCCAATCCACGCCTCGGGCTCATCCCGCAAGCCAATGCTCACTTGCCCCGGTGCGGTCGTTGGGCGGTCCCCGAGGCGCCCTTGTCAATCCGAGGCCCAGCCGCCGTCGGATTGGTGGCGGCTGCCTTGGATGGCGTTCGCCTCTTCCAATGAAAACGGAGCCGGTCAGCGGGCACGTGGGTGGGCGCCGGCGTGTCCCGGCAGGCCAGCCAATGGGGAGGCGAGGCCAGCGCCTGCGCCCGCCCAATCGAGGCGCGCGGGGGGCGGGTCGTGCGATGTTGATGGGCCCGGCGGAGGGGAGGGGCGGAGCTGTCAGCGACAGCCAATGGGCGCGCGGGCGTGGGCTCGGGGACCAATGGCAGCCAGGGCGGAGCTGGCGCGCGGCCTCATAAGCCCCGCCCGGAGCGCTCGCGGAGGGCTCGGCCGCCAGCGACCGAGCGGGGCCCGGCCCGAGCGGGGCCTGGGGGTGCGACGCCGAGGGCGGGGGAGCGCGCGCCGCTGCTCCGGACCGGGCCGCGCGCGCCGCCTCAGGTGAGCCCGCGGGGAGGCGGCCGCCGCGTCCGAGCTCGGGCCCCGCCGCCACCGTCGCCGCGGCCGCCGCCGCCGCCCCCGCGCCGCGCCCCGGGCTGCGGGCGGGCGCCCGGGACTCGAGGCCCAGGCCTCGGGCGCGGCCTGCTCGGGCCGCGGCCGCCGCGCTTTGTCCCGGCCCGCGAGGCGGTTGGGGGCGTTAACCGCCCGGCCGGGTTGGGGGGGGGCGCCCGGCGGGGCCTCGGGCGGGGGCGGCTGCGGCCGGACAATGGCGGGCCCGGGGGCGGGAGGCGGGGGCGTCCGGGTCGGGGCCGGGGGCGCGCGGGGGCTGGGCCGGGGCGTCCCCGCCGGCCCTGCACAAAAGATGACAGCGTGGGTGGCCCGGCCCGGCCCTGCCCGGCTGGGCCCCTCTTTATTATTCGCAACAATCCTGATAATTAAACAAAATGAGGAGAGAGGCAGAGACGGAGGGCTCGCGAGCGCCGGCGATCCCAGGCCCCGGCCAGCGCCCGCCTGCGCGTCCGCCGCTCTGCGCGCCCCGGTGGGGCCGCCGGGGCGCTGCCCGGTGGCGGCCCCCGCCGTGGCCGTCGCTGCCCTCCACCCCCGCCCCGAGGCGACACGCCGCGCCGTCGCGGCTTCCACACTTGCCCCCGTGTAGTCTGGATTTTTGAAATTAAAAACCGTACCCACTTGGTATGCACCTCGCTGCTTGCGGACGCGTCCCCTCAGTGCCTCCCCCTCCGAGCCCCGTCGCCATCCCGAAGACCCCCTTCTCCGTAGAAGTAGATTGTGGAATCGCTGCCGTGGCGACCTCCTCAGGCCGTCCCGTCGCGTCCCTTCCCCGTGGGAGCTGGGGCACGGATTCATTCTGAAAGGGACCTGCCCGGGGTATGTGCGAGGGCCTGGGTGTGCGCCCGGTGGGCGCGGTGACACCAGGTGCATCGGGGTGCGGGTCCACCTGGGCGCGGTGGAAGGCTTTACACGGGATGGGTCCCCCACCCCCCGGGGTGCGGGAGGCCTGGGCCGCGCTTTGGTGCGTCCCATCTGTTTGGATGCGGGAGGACGCTTTTGTTTTTCTAATTCGGGCGCACCTGGGGAACTGTTTGCCGAGTTAGGAAACTAGCGAGAAGGTGGTCGTGTTCCATGGAATCCAGGGATGCTACCGCGTGCGCTGTGTGTTCTTTCCCGTGTGTTTCTGTCAATGGCATTTATTCAGCAAGTTCCGTTGGGTCCCACTGGGTGCTGGCCCTGCCTTGGGGTCTGAGGATACTGGGATGCATTTAAGGCTTGGGTGCCCTGCCCCAGCGCCCTGCCCCCCGGCTGGAGAAAGCCCCTGGAACGGGCTCATTAGATGACTCTGTGGGCTTTTATCGCCGCCATCTGAGAGCTAATGACTCCCCTAATTCTCAAATAATAGCTTCCTTATGAGGCTTGGGGAGAGTTTGTCAACTTGCTGGTCAGTCTTTTCTTGCCACCTCTGGGAGAGCCGAGGACGAGGACAGCCTCTCTCCTCTCTGCAGTTTGTTTTCTGGAACCCTGAAGGACAGTGTGGAAGTCTCGGACTCCACTTGTGATCCCCTGAGTCGGGGGTTTCTGAAACTCGCAGGCCCTCTTTCCGGGTTTCTGATTGGATGCTTGGCCAACCCCGGAGTTCCTCCTCTTGTGCTGGGGGACGCCTCAGTCGGGCGGCCCTGCCCTGGGGACGTCGCTGCCCAGGAGCAAAGGGGGCGGCGGAGGTGTGGTTGCACACACAGGAGCAGGTGTCCTGGCGGATGCATGCTGGCGCGGTGTCCGTCCCCGCCCGTGAGCTGTGTGCACACTCGGGTGAGTGTGTAGCTGTTGGCTTGAAGTAGATCTACAAGGGTCTCGGAACAATTGATTTTCTTGAGTTTTCTGGTCCTTTCCTCATTGTGGGTGGGCTGCTAAGGAGATGTCAAGTACTGGAGTTGAAAGGTGCTGCTGGTGGGTCATTTAGGACCCACCTGGCCTTTGTTGTTGTTTGCCTCCCGTCCCTGGGCCATCCTGCAGGAACCCTCTGGGCTCTGGGTGGTCAGCGCCCCTCCCCGCCCCCCACTATGTCTTTCCCCCACCGCGGCCACTCTGTACTTGGTCTTGTAATTCGTTTTGTGCCTTCTCTGCTGGTTTCTTGACCCTGTGCTCCGGCGCCCCGCCCCCTTCCCCTAGAGGGGCCCTGCCATCTGTTCCTGGGCTCTGAAACCTGTGACAGTGGGCACGTCTGAGCACTGAGACAGGTTATGGAGAATTCCTAACTTCAGGGGGCCTCGGTGTGAGTGGGGGAAGGGACAGGTGGGTGTGCTGGGGGGTGAAACCCGCCCTCGGGGGGGCCTGGTTCAGGGAACAGGCAGGACCAGGGGGTGCGTGGTGATGGGCTGAGGCACTGGATGGTGAGCCTTTCTGGGTGGCTTTCTTCCATCTGGACGTGTGGTGCGCGGGTCAGAGCCGTGTGGCCTTGGGCCCATCACTTGCTCAAGAACAAAGTGGGGAGGGCCGGAGGGGGAGAGCAAATGCATTCCGGCAGAGGGCACGACCGGGAAGGCCCCGCAAACCCCCTCGGTCAGCACCATGGTAGCCCCAGCCCGTGTTCCTGGTTCTGCTCCAGAGACTCGCCCGGGGCTGCTCGGTGGGGCCTTAGTGCCCAGTTCCTTCCTGCCCCGCCCCCGGTGCCTCTGCTTCTGGCCCAGGATGCCGGCAGAGGAGAGTGCCCTACCGGGATTCCGTTCTGACCTGAGGTTCTTGGCAGTGTCTCTGGATTCCTGCCCTCATAGAGGCTTCCAAGTGTGAGGGACCTGGGTTCAAAACCCTCCTCTGGAGGAAGTCACTTCCCTTCTGTGGGCTTGCATTTCTCATCTGTAAAATGGGTACATGAGAGCCCCTCTTAGGAGGGGATGAGAAGCACGGAATGCTTCGTGTGGCGCCAGGAGCTCTGGGCCGGAGCGGGCTGACTCCTGCTTTGTGCTCGTGGGGGCGCCTGCTGCCTGTCGGCCTTCGGTCGGGTCGTTCACCGTGGGACCGTCCTGGGCACGCCACCTTGAACCCTGCCAGCCTGATACTTGGTTATGACCCCGATCTGCCTCAGGCTCTGGTTTCCTTTGTCCCCCTCCTCCCCTCCGTCCTTGAATAGGGAGGGGCTGGTGTTTGCAAACGGTGCCTGGCTGTCCGGGTCGGAAGTGCCTGGCTGTCCGGGTCCTTCCGACCGTGTCACCCTGTCCTTCCCAGCCTGTCACCTTCACTCCAGGAGAGGCGCTCACCCACAGACTCCCCCATGCCACCCGCGGGCAGGGTGCAGGGGCCTTCCAGGGGTCTGTCTCCAGTGCCCCTGGGCACCCTGTCCAGGCGTCCACCTCTCCTCTCCCCCCCAGCCCCCCGCCCTACCCCTTCCTGTCACTCTGCTTAATGGTTTTCTCTGCGTTGACTTGAAGGTGACTCACTTCATTAATCTCGCCTCCTCCTGAGCAGGAATGTCCCCGAAGCCGTGGGTCTGTTAACTTGCTGGCTGCAGATGCACACTGAAGTGGATTTCTCTAGGAGTTAAAAAGAAAGCTTTGTGTCCCGTCATTATTAAGGCCTGGGTGGACGGACGAATTGGTTTTTGAGGGTCTTGTTGGTTAGAGAAGTGTCCGTTTTCACTCCTGCTCCCTCAGGGAGCTTTTGGAAGCTTTAAAAACGGTTTTCCTCGACTCAGAACCCTCCAGTAGTTTCCCGTTGTTTCTGGAAAAAAATTTGAGACCCTTTCCTGTGTCCTTCCTGCTTTGTCCTCTGTGGTCCGTCCTTTCTCCCTGCCCTCCTCCCCCCACTCCCCTCCTGTGCCTGCTCCCTCAGTCGTAACCAGCTTCTCTGCCTACTCTTCCCTGCCCTGCCTCAGGGCCTTTGCACTTGCTGTTCCCGCGCTCTCCTAGCCAGCTGGCTCCTTGTCATTCAGGTCTCTGCTCGGAGACCATCCCTGCCCGCACGGTCTAAACTCACCCTTCCAACCACCTCCCTCCCTGTCCTGCCTTTTCAATCTGCGTTTAGCACTACTGTAGATTTATATTAATCTGTCGATGTATTTATTGCCCAGCTCATTCAGGA
>PJEM01014210.1:0-36422 GCA_004023845.1 Helogale parvula
TAGAGTTAAATACTCCACTGAGGTTTCACCTTTGTTTCTGAGTGACACGCCACTGTTTAGGTTGACTTCTTCAGGCCATCGTGATTCCTAAAGCAAGTCGTGCACCAGGCCCCTCTTCTGTCCTAAGGGGCTCCACTTTGCCGAGCTGAGTGAAATACATATTTCAAAGGAAATGGACCTAAGCAAAAAGCAATAATATCAATGACAATTGCACACAAGGGCTGCTTCTGGCAAATACTTAACAGCTGGAGAGGCTGGAGACCTCTGACCTTCTCCAATCATTATCTCCTCGAAATTTCTCATACAGGGAGAGTACAGAAATGCAAAGAAAATCGGTTATATATACACACATAAAACAAACCCCACAACTAGGAAAAAAAAATAGCTCTCAGTACCAAACAGCTTTTCGCTGTAGACACTAATTTTGCCTTGAGTCTTTACTCATTATGAAAGATCAATATAATACTTTATAGGAAAGCAAAATACTTTTCTTAACCTTTGGTAGGTGGATAATTAGGAATATAATATGAAAGATGGCCTCATTCTCTGTTCATAGAAGTCTTGCCTTTTAAAGATCAGGGAGGTTTTGGAAATACAAGAGGCAAATTCAGAGACGCTAATTAGAAATGCAGCGACCACTTTTACTGACATGCTGAGAACAGCTAAGCTTTCCAGAAATTATTCAAGCTAGAGGGAGTGATCTCGTTTTGTCTGGTTCTGAGAGCTTTCTAATTTGAGGAAGAAAATAACAGTGGTGGAGGCAACCGATGTATAATATCTGAGATGAAATCAGCCTGTGGTCTTAGCAAGAGGAATTTTCTCTGGTTCTCTGCCTATGGTAATATTTCTCAAGCTCTTGTTTGAGGAATCTGGAGATTTCTTTCAAAGGTACCTGCCAGGCTTTGGTACCTCTTCTCTCTATTGTTTTTCTGTACCACTCTTTGGGTCAACAATCTCGTTACGTTTTAAAATCACCCACGAATGTAAAAATCCATTGTTACATATGCAGAGGAGAATTACATGAACGTAGCTTCTTTAACTTTTTGTAAGTAACCTGTATTGCTTTTCTCCTATGTTTCCCCAATGCCTGGCATGGACTCTGCTACGTTTCAGGAACTGGATACATATTTGGTGAATGAATGAATGAATTTCTCCATTCAACAGAGTTTGTCACAATAGTCAATTGAAAAAAAATCTGAGATTTTGCATCATATATTTTCCCCCTCACTGACTGCTACATTCTTGAAGTTAATCAGAGACTTCCTATGCAGTGATTTTTATCTCTGGGGAAGAAAAGTTCTGTTTAGAATGTCCATCTTAGGTGTGGGTTGAATTGTAATTCACTGGATCTGGTGCCACCTTAAGTATAATGGTATAAAAGTTTAAAGTGCTCCCATTCACAGAAATGAAATATGATCTTATTACTAAATATGCCCCCTTATGACCCAGGACTGAAGTTTTCCTTCTCTTACTTCTGATAGCAATTTTTGTACTTTAGGATTTTCACTCATTCCTTTATTCATTCAAAGACATTTGCTATTAACTAAAACTAGTTTAGAATTTTTCTAATTTTTAAAAAATGTTTATTTTTGAGAGAGAGACACACAGAGCATGAGAGAGGGAGGGGCAGAGAGAGAGACACACACAGAATTTGAAGTAGGCTTCAGGCTCTGAGCTCTCAGCACAGAGCCTGATGTGGGGCTCGAACCCACCAGCCGTGAGATCGTGACCTGAGTCTAACTCAGATGCTTAACTGATTGATTCACCCAGGCATTCGAGAATCTTTCTAATTTTTGATTGATTTTTAAAAAGTAGACTTCACACCCAGTGTGGAGCCCAATATGAGGCTTGAACTCATGAACTGTGACATCATGACCTGAGTTGAGATCAAGAGTCAGAGGTTTAACCGACTGAGCTACCCAGGCACCCCTTGATTGATTAATATTTTTTAACATTTATTTATTATTTTGAGAGAGAGAGAGAGAGAGAGGGAGAGGGACAGAAAGAGAGAGGGGTACACAGACTCCAAAGCAGGCTCCAGGTTTCGAGCTGTCAGTGTAGAGCCCAATGTGGGGCTTGAACCACAAACTGTGGGATCATGACCTGAGCAGAAGTCGGCCGCTTAACCAACTGAGCCACCAGGCGCCCCCACCTTGATTGATTTCTTGCAGCAGATTTTAATGCTGCCATTTATCATTCTTGTGACATTGGGGAAATTATTATACTTGTCCTCAGTTTTCTTTCTTGCAAATGGGGATGGCAATAGAATCTTATAGGATTGCTGCAAGGATTAAATATTTTTAACCTGTGCAACGGCAACTGGTTACTACATGTTAATTAAATAGTATTACTACTATTACTACTAATAAATGTAATGATTCAGATTTTTGAGGACAGACATAGTCCCATATTTCATATCAAGTGGCACAGTGTTTAATCACTATTTGTTGCATTGGTTTTATCTTATAGGACAACAGGCGGTTTCAATATAGTGTACGAAGTAACTCTGGGGTTGGTATTTCTCTGTAGCATTATCAGAACAAGCTGCCTTGGCTGATAGGAGACCAAAGTCTTTGATTCAAGTGGCTTAACCTTTGCATTCCTTTCTTACAGCCTCCCGCTCAATCGCTTAGCTTCCCACCTCCCACTGTCTTGTAGAGGATGAGTCGGTTTAGGCTGACCACTGGCTCCTAATCTTGGAGAAAGTTCTTTATAGATCTCTGACCTTATGAGCCAACTGTATAGGAAGAATTGTACAAACAGGAGCTAAAAGAAGCAAGTGTCCTTGGGCTTACTGCTAGGCTTTGGAAATGGATAATAAACAAGAAGACTGTAAGGGTGGGGTGCAAGATCTCGTTATTAAGAGCACTACATTCTTTCCTAAATGATTTTAAGCATATTTGCAAATTTAAATAGAACACACTATCTCCTTCTAAATTGCCTTCCTAAGTGCTATATTAATATGAATGCAAATGGCAGTTTTGCACATTGGGTCCAATCTTTTCATAGTCTAAGTTTGAGAAGAGTTTCTCTTTTTCTAATATGTAATATATTATTTATTGGTTAAAATTAGTGTCCTTATTAAGAAACTGTATGTAAGATGCAATCAAGACTCTGACAGGCACGTTTTCCATGAAAATTAGCATATTTTGGAAGCTCCAGGCAGTGGGAAATGAGGCTGGAGTGGTAGAGAATGATTGGATTCTAGAAAACCCTGCGTGTCTTAAACAGCGATGAGACTATCTTTTAGGTAATGGGGAGCTTCTAACAGGTTTTAATCAGAGGATTCACAGTCATATTTGTGTTGAGGAAGGCCATTCTTGCCATAGCAATGTGTGTGTGTGTGTGTGTGTGTGTGTGTGTGAGATGGTGGACAGGTTGGAAATTAGTTCAGAGACTAATTCCAGGTGAAAGATGGTAAGAGGTGAATGGAGGCAGCAGAGATGGAGATGGAGAGGGACAGGCTTTAAGGAGGCAGCTCTTAGTGGCTAGTGTGATTGGTTCTTGATGGTTGGGTGTATTTTGTGAAGGAAGAGTAGGCTTGGGCTGAGTGGAAGATGTTGGGTTCCTCAAGTTTCTTTTGTTAAGGGAGGAAATTCAGGTGGATGAGAGGGGTTCATGGTTTTGGTTGTCAACTATAAGTTAATGACTCTCAAATCTATACTTCCAGTCCAGATCTTTATTCTTCTGTTCCAGATCCATACACTCAGCTCTTTACTGGACCCATTCAGGCATAGGCACCTGAAACTCAGCATGTCTCCAAAGCCACATGGTGAATTGCTTTGCTTTATGAGTCCTTTTCTCACTCTTTGTTTTCTTTTTAAGTAGGCTTCACACCCAGTGCAGAGCCCAATGTTGGGTTTGAACTCACGACCCTGAGATCAAGACCTGAGCAGGGATCAAGAGTCCGATGCTTAATTGACTGAGCCACCCAGGTGCTCTCCCTCTCCCCATTCTTAATCAGTGAGTGACACCATCTACCTTGTTGTTGCCCATGCCAAAAGTTTGGGAATTATTCTAGATTCATCTCCCTGTATGACTGACATCTAGTGATTCCCCAATTCTGTCAGTTTGATGTATTTTATATCTTTTCACTCTATCCATTATTTTCAGCTCTATTTACAAAAACAGGAAGTGGAAGATGCTTGAAGGAGTTGCCAGGATAGGAAGTACTAGAATTTATGAATTCAGAGACATTCTGCCTCACATCGGGCTCTGTACTGATAACATGGAGGCTGCTTGGGATTCTCTCTCTCTTTCAAAATAGATAAATAAACATTAAAAAAATTCAGAGACATTTCAATTTCAAATAATGAAAAGGATTTCATATGCAGTGGTTGGAGATTACTGGATGCCTTAGTCTGTTTAGACTGCTATAATAAATATGCCATAGACAAAGGGTGAGGTTGAATAAACAACCTTTACTTCCCATAGTTCTGGAAGTTGGAAAGTCTAAGACCAAGGTGCTGACAGATTCTACATCTGATGAGAGCCAGCTTCCTTGTTCATAGATGATGGTTGCCTTCTCTCTATATCCTCATGTGGCAGAGGGAGAGGGAGCTTCTGTGGTCTCATTTACAAGAGCACTAATCCCATTCAGGAGAACTCAACCCTTATCACCTCCTGAGGGCCCTTTTTTTCTCTTTTTTTCTTTTATTTTCTCCTCCTCCTAGTTCTCCTCTTCCTCCTCCTCCTTCTTCTTGGATGGGAGCTCCAGAAGAAGAGGATTTAATTCAATTGCAAAGAATTGGTTATTATTGATAATTTTACAAAATTAAAAAATGGAATGAGTTTTTAGATTAAAAGCTCATGGTAACATTGAGTAGTATAAATAAAAGTAAATTCACAATAGAGAAAGCCTCACTCTTAATACCATCACATTGGGGGTTACAATTTCAGTGTATGAATTTTGGGGCAATATAAACATTTGGTCCATAACAGTGGGTAAAGTATGATCTAAGGAGGTCACACGGTTGATAAAGTAAGGTGAATATTCCTTCTGGCCCAATATCTGCCCCTCTTTCTTATGAATAGGAGAATTCCCATATGTATTACAGAATTCCATACCTTATCAGTGCTTAGCAGTTGAAAATGCCAGATACTCACCTTTCAAGCTTCATGTGTATCTAAGACATGCATGGGGCCCAGATGTCACCAACTAGAAGCAATAACCACGTACTTTGAATCTAGAGTCACAGCAGCAAAAATGGCATTTGGCACTGCAAGATTTTGTGCTGAACACAGAAGTGACAGTTTTGGTCATGGTTGCAGTAAGATCACACTTCTGTTGTAGAAATGGCAGGAAGGCAAACAAAATATCATAGATTGATGGCCCTCATAGATCAGTTCTGTGGTATGCTTCCGGGCATTGGTGCTGGCTGCTTAGACTTGTGCCTTCCCAATGGGTCAGGAAGTATGTCAGTCAGTCTTTTAGCTGCAATAATAGACAACATAACTAGCAGTGACTTAGGTCACTAGGGGTCTTTCTCCCCCCCCCCCCCCCAAATAACATAAGAAGTCTGGAGTTGAGTAACTATTGACATTTGTTGAACAGGTTGACAGTGTCAAGGCTCTTTGTTTTTCTCTTGGCCTGTCCCTTATGCTGCAGTCCATTTTTAAGACAGGAAAAAGGGGAGACAGGTTAGCACCAGTTGTATTTTTCCATTTTTCCATTTTTCCAGAGGAGCTAAAGCCAAAGGTCTAGGCTTACATCTTATTGTTCAGAGCTCAGTAATGTGGTGAACTAGCTACATGGGAATGTGGGAGTTGAAGTAAATGAGTATTTAGTGAGTATTTGGAGTGTCCAACCTTGATCACAGAAGTGAGCAATGGGGAAATAAGTTGAGAAAGGGGCAGCCTGTGTACATTGTACATCACAGTCAGCTATTTGATGTCTTTAAAACAAACTCTTTTCTATTGCTTGTGTTGCTTTAACTCACCAAATCGGTTTTTGTTGTCTTCCATAGAGAACCCTGTACGATAATCCAGTGGTATTGAATAAAGTCAATTATGGAGTGAGACAGGAATTAAAGATGATTCTAAAAGTTTGGTTGACTTAGCAACTAGTGCCTCTATTGATTGAAATAAGAAAAACCCAGGGTGCCTGGGTGGCTTAGTCAGTTAAACATCTGACTTCAGTTCAGGTTATCATCTTGCAGTTTGTGAGTTCGAGTCCCATGTCAGGCTCTGTGCTGGAAACTCAGAGCCTGGAGCCTGCTTCAAAATCTGTGTCTCCCTCTCTCTGCCCCTCCCAGCTCATGCTCTGTTTCTTTCTCTCAAAAATAAATACGCATTAAAAAAATTGAAATAAGAAAAACTCTTACTAAGGAGTGAGTGGCCTACAGTATTATGCTATTTACTTCATACTCAACTTTAAAGAAGTGAAGTGTGTTGGCACAGTTGAATCTCTATTTGCTAAAATGCATCGGAAAGATATTTTTGAACTTGGAGGAGAGCTCACTTTGCCAGTTCCTGGTGCATAGTCACCTCTTCCACTTTTTTGTTAGCTTTTCCTTATAAGACCTTTTGAATTTTCAGTATTGTTATGGTTGCTTTGATAAGGGGGCTCCAACTTGTCAGTACATAGGCTTTGTTCCATAAATGATAGAATTAGTTGTTCATGAAGCTGATTAAGTAGTGAGTTAGTGAAATAATTATAGTCTAAGTTCGTAAAAACACAATCCTTATTTATTGATTTTCCTTTTATTACTTTTCTCTATGGGGCAAAATTTATTAAAAATTGGCAGTAAGAAACCTTCTCTTGAGGTCATTACCAAATGCCAGAGTCTTCACACTGCTGGGTACTATTTTCTACTGTAATGCCTTCGTACATGAACTTTCTGTGCCTAACTTTTGCTTCTCTTTTAAAACACTAGTTGGTGTCACCTCTTCCAGAAAGGTTTCCTCTATGCTCCTTCAGAAGAGAGGCCTCTGGTTTTATTTATCTCCTTATTCCATGTACCTAGGGCAGAGCCTAGTATATTTTAATTTTTTGATACATGCTTGTTAAATTAACAGAATGAGTCAGTATTAGACAACTTATAGGTAATTGAATATTGTCTTGGCTGATGGGAGGAAGGGAGTGTGTATTGAAGAAACAGAGAAAGAGAGAGAGAGAGAGATCTAAGCCATTCTTAGAGTATGAGGGGGCCAGGGAAGAGGAAGTGAGGAGTGATTGGAATATAGACAATGTCTCCATCCGGGTCATATTGCCTTGGATATAGGAGTTACTGGGGGCTTTACCTGGTAGTGTGTTGGAGATTTTGCATGTGTGTTTTTATTTTTTATATTCTCCTCCTCCTCCTCCTTCCTCCTCCTCCTCCTCCTCCTCCTCCTCCTCCTTCTATTTCCTACTTGTCTACAGCTCTACAATATTTTTGGCCTCTTTGCCACCCTCTCCAATTATCCAAATCCCCAGGGACCTTATTCTTCCAGATGACAGAGCATGGTTTCAACTTCCCACACCCTTAGTGGGAAGCCCTTACTTTTCCTTTTCCCTTTTCAATTTTAACAGCCCCAGAAAATGATGATTGTATCTAGTATACTCTTTAATCTTCTAGGTTGTCAGGGCAAGGAAGTAGCCAGAACTATTCTATATATCTTATGTTTCTATGTCTCTTCGGAAGCAAAAAGCCTGTTGAGTAGTTTAGAGCCACAGACCTGGTTTATGATTAAGGTGGCTCACTCAATACACTCACATACTTTGGACCTCGGAGGGCAATAGTCATTCACCACTATAACTCATTAAAACAGGAAAGCTCATTTTTTCCGGGCTCCTGAAGATTTCTGAGCTTCTTTGTCTTCTCTGAAATTCTTTCCTTTTCCACTGTCCCATCCCCATCTTATCCATACTCATTTGCCATTTTCATGTTGGCTGCCACAGGGACTCTGAAGAATTTCTGCTTTCTAATACATCTTTTCCTAGCCTGAACCAGCTGCCCTTCTTTACAGCTCTATTTTGATGCTTGAGATAATTGTCTACACTGTGATTTTTAAATTTGAAACATTCTCTTGTGCTTTTAGAAGTAAAGTGGTATTTGGAAATCTGACAAATAAATAGACTTCCAATCAGAAGGAGGAAGGAATGTCTTCCTTCCCACATTCCTGTGTTTTCATTATGCAAAATGAAAGTTAAGACTTTACTTCCTCTGCCTGCTGTCTCCTTCCCTGTTTGGTGAGGGCAGTCAGTTGGTGATTTGCAGCCGAACCAGAACTGCCCCGCTGATAAGAAAATTAAGGTCAAACTCAAACCTTTAGAAAAGGTTTTTTTAAAGCTCATTTATTTTGAGAGAGACAGATACAGTGCGAGTGAGGGAGGGGCAGAGAGAGAGAGGGAGAGAGAGAGAATCCCAAGCAGGCTCTGTACTGTCAGCCCAGCGCCAGACATGGGGCTCAAACTCACGAAACCGTGAATCAGACACTTAACCAACTGAGTCACCCATATGCTCCAAATTCAAACCTTCTAATTTTAGGATCAAAATAAAGTGTCTTTTAAATTTTCAAAGATATTATGTCATTTATTTCAAGATTGATGTGTTATATAGTAGTTAGCCTAAATTGGGTCAACCTATTGAAGCATTTTGTGATAATCATGCTACCTGGGGCACCAGAATTGCTTCTGGATCTTGGTAAAATAGCCTGTCTGTCCTTGGAGATTGTGAAAATATAAAAAGAAAATCATTATAGCTAGAAAAGCCCTATTCTGCCTTATTATTCAGAAAGCACTGCTGTTAGTTTCTATGGGAGCATTTCCCAGGGATATTCTTAATTATTGATGGCTAAATTCTCATTACTTAATGGAAGCTGAACTTTAAGGAGAAACAAGAGGGAGGGAGTTCTTTTTGGTTTTTGTTTCTTTGCTCATTGGTAATACACATTGTCTTCACATCCATGGGTGTACTGGCTCGGCAGAAAAGACAGATAGATCAGAGAGTATGGAAAGAAGTAAGGGAACAGAAGATAGAAGAGAGTGTACCTTGACTGCAAGTCTGGAAGCTTACTTTTAGTTAGGACTCAACACTACTTATCTCTTCCATTTAGAAGTATGAGAGGGAGGAAAGTCATTGGGAAAAAAAACACCTCTACCCTTCTAGAAGGATGTTTCTGTTTATGGGAGAGCTCCTTGTTCTGCTGGATTCCTTGGTGGATTTGAATTTGGAAAGGTAGCTGAGTGCTGAGTGTGAGGACAGAGGTTGAAGAACACTGATTTGTTTTCCATAAGATATTGAGGAGATTTTGGAGTTGAGGGTGTGGTGTGGGAATTTTGAGAGACAAAAGTGTGGAAGAGAGTGGGATTGGAAGGAGAGTAACACAAGTCTTTGTGATGACCCGGGCTGGGGAAATTCCACAGGCTGGGGTGGACATTGACAAACCCTCTGTGGTGGCTTATCCAAAGGTCTTGTAGAACCAGGATGTCTACTGCTGAAAGTGAAATCGTTTGTACTATTATGAAGTAAACCCCCTTTCCTAGAGAATTCTTTGTATGAATCAGCTTTTGCTGAAATAATGTTGCCCAAGAAACAACTGCCAAATCTCAGTGGCTTACAAAAACAGATATTTATTTTTTGTTCATGGGTCTGTGGGGTTGGGTGCAGACACTATGCTCCAGGCTGTAGGTCAGATTCAGGTCTGCTCCTCTAGCTTTCATTTTGGTGGCCAGCAACCTCTTACCTTCAAGAAAGCCATCTATGTGCATGGGCATCACACATGTGTACTGCCTTGAGGTGAGATTTTTGTTTGTTTGTTTGTTTATTAATTAATAAAATAAAAGAAAGAGGTGAGTTGCAAATTAGGTCACAAATTTGCAATTCAGTGTGACTCAGGATGACGAACATAGGGAGATCATTAATGGAGATCATGAAATAGGAGAACTCAAAGGCAGATAACTGTTAATATGGAAGTTTCCCCACATCTACCCTATAATTGGCAGAAATCCTGTATATGTAGAGGGTCTGGTCTTTCACAATCCATGCACTAAGCATTCACATCAATCCTTTTACTTTTTAAGGGGCATGAGACTTTAGCTTACACCTTTGCTCCATATGAGCTTTGAGACCAGTGCATTTTTCATTCCGATCTCGCCTGTACAAAACCAAGCCACGTTCTTGAGCCCATCGCATATTATACGATAATTTTTTTTGGTACCAAATAAAAATCACCTGATTGGCTCTTACATGATCACTTCTACTCAAGCCCTTAGATGAGTCAATTTCCTATCCAGGCTTTTATTGTCACTTCTACCTCCAAAAAGATATCTGGAAATGAAAAGGGAGAGACTTATTTTTGCTAAAGGCTGTGTGAACTGTTGGGTCTCAAAGTTCAGCTTCTGTTTTTTTCCTGTGTCTTTTACAGGCTCCACTAGGGGACTCAAAAACAAAAACAAAATCAAACCCCAAACTCATTCTATGTCTCAGTTCCTCGCCAGCTTTTTGCTGCCTCTGAAGCTTAAAGTAGTTCTTTTTTAGATTTGAAGATTTGCAAGCTGTCAGGCTTTAATAAGCGTACTGTCCCTACCGTCAGTTTTAGATAACTCACCCACCCTAATCATTTCTCTTCCCCACACAGAAGCTTATTTTCTGTTTGATTTCCTTTTCCTTTTTGCAGAAGAATCCTTTGCCTTAGAATGGTAAAGAAGGAAAGGGCCGACATTCTTTTGCTTCACAATGAGGCAAAGACAAAGGGAGTTTAGTACAGTGTATTCTTAAAGGAAGGACAGAACAGGTGAAAGGAAATAGATTAACCCATGGAGCTGTTAGATCACTTCTGACCCAAGGATCTTTCTGCATAGCTCAGCTCTGCAAGGCCTTGTTCTTGTGTCCCTATTTCCTCCTCACTGCAACGCTTTCCTTGTCACTATGATGGACCCATTTCCCCTACGCCTGGCTGTTGGCTCTTCAGGGAGTGATGGCTCACTACAAGGGTAGGCTTCTGTCCTCTGTGCTGTCACTCTTTCAAAGGACAATTGTATGTGAAGGAAATGTTGTACCACATTCTTATCAGTTAAAATAGAATTAATGAGCTGAGAAAATGACTACCAGCAATGAGTTAGCTTTTGAAACTGAGGGTTTCTTATTCTTTTGAGCATAAAATTTTAGAGCCACAAGATACATAGAGATCATCTCTTTGAACCACCTTGTTTTATAGATTTATAGATAGAGCTCCAGTGAAGCTGAAGGATCTCCCAAGGTCAGACAACTAGTTATTGGTAGTACTGGGACTAGAGCCCGGTTGTCTTAATTCTATTCTTTCCATTACATTTGATTTAGTTCCAGAATCTAGATTACAATTAAAGACACAGACGTATTAAAGTTAATCATTAACCTCTAAAGTGGCAGATTGGGTTTTAATAGAGAGAACACTAAAATTCTCGGTAGGGATAATAAGGGGGCAATTGGGGAAGAATAAAACTGCCGAAGAATAAAACAGCTTCCCAGCTTCTTGCTTTTGTTGGAAATATATCTAACAAGGAAGTTTGTTTCAAGCCGTGCAAATTTAAGGAAAAGGGGGTTGACAGAAAAGCAGGGAACACTGTCAAAATTCCCCTGTGTCATTCTGGGAGACTCCAGGACAAAGAAACACAATGTCATTAACAAAGGAAACAGGGATTGGAAAGAGCTCAGTGTTTTTCCACTTAAAACATACCCTTTCCTCTTTCCAAGTTTAGAAAATATGATTTTGGAGGTGGAAATTTCTTACAAAACAACACAGCCTCTTTGCTTTATTCCTGTAACAATAATGCTAAATTTAAATAGCTCTAATCTTCAAATAGGCCATAGTACCTTGCAGATATTTTTGATCATTTTTTGACCACTTCTTCCTGGCAAGTTCCTCTGTACAACTCAGCTCTGCAAGGGCTTTTAATCTACTCCCTGTAAGACCTCTCCTGGGTCAAGCTGACCCTGATGGAAACATACCAGCCATTGATTCCCTGTTTGACTCTATTCCTGGTGGACAATTAAGGGTTGAGCCATCGGGTTCTGGAAGTCCTAGTACGTAACCAATAATTATGACCTAAAGGTTAACTTGTTTTTCAAGACAATGTTACACAACCTCACCCCTTAACAGCAAAGTTCTCGCTTCTGTTCACCTGCTTCGCCTTCCCTTTTGACCTATGATTGGACATTTAAATCTCTCCTGAGACAAAGAACTTTACAAATGATAGGTTTCCACCAAACCTAACAGTTGTGTGTCAGAATGTGATTGATCCCAATGAAATTCTGTAAACTATGATTGGTTACCTCAATGATGACCTTTCCTACTCTAATGTAGCCTACAATAAACCCTGAGCTTCTACTCGGTGGCGTGCTCTCCTCTGAGAATTTTCCATGCACTTGAGAGAAGCCGTTCGGCTGAACTAAAATAAACCCAATAACCAACTCCATTTGTACCTCCTTGATTCTCTTTCTCGGTGACTCACATTGGGAAAAAAAGATCTAACTCTCCACCCACCCCACCTCCACCCCTATTTCTTCCCACCGAATCCTTCTCTTGTAAGTAAGTCTGGGAAATGTGATGTCTGTCAGTTTCCTTACAACTTCCTTCAAAGTAGGGACAGTGGTTGAAGAAAACCTGTTGTTGGAAAGTGTGGTAGAGCTGGAGTAGGGAGGCATGGAAATATTGATTACTTGGGGCTTGGCTTTTCTCCCAAATAGAGAAAACGATAAACACTCTGCCCCACCCCCCAGAACTGAGGAAATTATTTAAAGTTGAGTGGTCAGACTGGAGGAAGGGAGGGAAGGAGCATTAGTTGTTACAGATAAATCTAGAGACAGAGGCAGGGGTTCAGCATTCCAGATGTTACTGGAGGAAACATGCCCTTTTTTCGGTTTTTTCTTTGTTTGTTTCTTGTTTCCTCCAGACCCAGAGCATACAGTGCCTGAGGCAAGAACTTACCCAGAGGCTCCTTCCTTCTGCCAGGAAGCTTGTGTTTTCTCCTCAGCCTACCGTCCCTCTTTCTCTTGCTTTCTTCTTCCTTCATCAAATCTTTCTTACTTTATCTCTCTTTTTTTAAATTTTTTAAAATGTTTTTTTATTTATTTTTGACAGACAGAGACAGTATGAGCAGGGGAGGGTCAGAGAGAGAGGGAGACACAGAAGCCGAAGCAGGCTCCAGGCTCTAAGCTAGCTGTCAGCACAGAGCCTGATGCGGGGCCTGAACCCACGAACTGTGAGATCATGACCTGAGCCGAGGCTGGAGGTTCAACTGACTGAGCTACCCAGGCGTCCCTCTACTTTATCTCTAAGATTGTTGAGCATGTTTTAATGTTTATTGACCTTTTTGTTTTATTTGAAATAGTATTTCATTTAAAATTTTAATATAATAACTATTAATACTAGTTACCTTTATTAAGCATGTTTCTAAGGTCCATTTTACAGATGCAGAGTGGAGATTAGAGAGAATAAATAAGTTATTTATGTTATTTCTGTCAACAAGGCAGTCATTGGAAGAGTTGAGACTTGAACACATGATTTTCTGATCCAAAGACCTGTTTTCTAGTCTTTATTGTACTATCAATGGCTTTCTTCCTTCCATCCTCCATCCCACACCATCTCCAAAATCCCTGGAACTCAAGTCTCTGCCTCCTGTATGATTTCCACATTTAGCATAAAAGTTTCTAGCAGAGAATCACCTGTTAGGAAGTATTCATTTTGGATGATAAAGCTGATTCTGCACTTGTGAAGGTGTGTGTATGTTAAGAGTTTGCAATGTAACGGAAGAGAAGCCTTGGTCAGTTGGAGTGTAAGATTCCAGAAGGTTTGTTAGAGAAAAACAAGAAGACACGAGGTTATTCAATTTATGCCACAGAGAGCTATTGTTGGTGAGTCCTGTAGCTTTCAGAAAATAAAAGACTCCACTTGAAAAGAAAACCACCCAAACAGTCCTCTTCATTCTTACTTCCCAATGCTTGTTAAGTGAATTTTGTTTTAAAATACATTTTTACATGGAGAAGTGTCAAGGGGCTTTGGATCAACAGCTCTAAAGGCAGCTCTGTCTTGTATTTATTTTCAGCAAAGGAATAAAAATACTTTAAGCTATAGCATTTAATCCTGTCCCCCACTCCCTCTTCACCCTCCCCCCAACTCCTTTCTTCTTGCCCAGTGCCACCACCTAAATGTCTTTGCCCTAGTTGTCAGAACATGAGAGACACTTGTAGGCGGCCATAGTGAAGTGTTCTGTTGACCAAAAGTTCTGCTTGATTGTCAAAATGGCTCCCTTCCCTGTCAGTGTTTCTCTACAAGAAAAGAGAAGCATACGAAGACAGAAACACACCTGGTCTGCTCCCTCAGTGATTGGTTTCTGTACCTTTGGGCAGTGGTTGTGATTCTGCTTAGGGATCCCCCCCTCAGTGTGCAGAGTCCTGTGTTTGAACTCCAGATCCCTGGAACCCTCATCCTCATAATAGCAGGAGTTTGCTTGCTCAGTTCTGAAGTGTTTTGGAAGCATTTGTCACGATGGCTATTGACAGTGGTTGATATAAAGGAAAGAGAATAGAGACAACTCATCAAATTTAATTTATTCCAGACTTCAGATGGAATTCCACTACTAAATTCCAGAGGTGAGAAGCTCAGAGCTGGCTTCCATGTCTACTGGTCTTTGTGGGAAGAGTGTTAATTAGGACAACAACATGAGAATGACAGGTGTACCATGTGCCTGGCTTTAACTGGAGTGTTATTGATGATATAAACACGATTTATTGAGCACCTTTTCTGTGTTAGATTTACAATATTGTTTCTCTGAATATTCATCACAATTCTATGAGGTAGGTGACCTTTTGACATTTTTACATGCAAGGAAACCGAGGCTCAGAAACTGTCAGGAGATTGATTTGCTGTAGTGGATCAAACCCGAGGTCTTGTAGTTTAGGGCTATATTCCTGATGGGGGTACCAAAGTTGCATCCTGACAGGGTTGTTGGTTTTCCTTAACGTACTAAGAGTTCTCTCCAGATATACTCCAACGTTCCTGAATTACCCATCATGGATTTGTTCATCCATTAATTTATCCAAATTGCTTCTTTTAAAAAATTAATATACTTGAAAAAAAAGAAAGGTAATATTTGTACTGTTAAAAAAAGTCAAACAGTGCAGATGGGTATAGAAGAAAAGTAAAAATTTCCCTTTCTTCCCATTTTATTTCCTTGGGCTCCTTCTCAGATGTAATCATCATTAATAATTTTCTGTGTTTATGCCAGAATTGTTTCCTGCATATGTAAGCATGTACATATATATGAGGACCTGTGATCGTTTATGTCTTCATTACTGGGGAGGACACACCAAGGGAATAGAAACTTAAACAGATGATCTAACCATATCTCCTTATAAGCATGATGACTAGACCTCTGGGCAGAGAGGCTTTATCCATGGGATGTTTTGAGGAGGATCCCTGGATTAGGATTGCTTATGATAAACAAATTTGCAATCCATGGATTTATGAGGCTTGACTCTCTGGAGAATGTCATGTAAACTATGTGAATCTTTAGGACAGAAAATGGAGGAGATGTTTTAGCTGAAAATCTACCATGGAACTCATCATAGAACTTATCTGGGCCAGAGAGCATCATGCCTGAGAAAAGAATGAATCACACTGTATATATGTAGCATAGTTATTTGAACTAACCCTCTATTGAGGGGATTTAGGTTGTTTTCAGGTTTGTTTCGTTATTACAAACAATGATGCGTTGTGCATCTTTATTAATATATATTGAGATATTTGTTTATCTGTAGAATTGAGACACTACTAGGTCAAAGGTTATATTCATCTCTATTTTCCACCACATTATTGTTCCCTCTCCCTCCCCTGACCTTCCCACATGCACACATACAAGATTATTGTAAAGCCAACTCTCAGATCTGGTATTATTTCATCTGTAAAATCTTTGGTATGTATATCTAAATTTATGGATTCTCTGTCTTTTAATATCACCCCTTTCTTAGATAAAATAGAGTATGCCATTCACACCTTTCTACAACTTGCATTTTTCTCTTAACATGTCTGGGAGACCACTGCATGTCAGTATATAGAGATTTCTTTATTCTTTATTATAGTTACATAATATTCCATTTGCAGAAGTACCTTATTTTATTCAACCAGTCACCTATTAGTGACAACTGAATTGTCTACAGTCTTTTTCTATTACAAATAACAGTCTTGCCCAGAGATTATTTAATAATTTCTTCTCTGCATTTGGGATAGATGTTTAGAAATAGAATTGCTGGTTCAAAGGATATTATCAGTAAGAAAACTCTTGTCAAGGGGAGACTGAATTTAAAATGCATTTAGTTTGGGGTGCCTGGGTGGCTTGGTCAGTTAAGCATTCAGGTTCAGCTTAGGTCATGATCTCATAATTTGTGGTTTTGAGTCCTGTGTTGGGCTCTGTCCTGACAGCTCAGAGCCTGGAGTGTGCTTCAGATTCTGTCTCCCCTCCCTCTCTCTGCCCCTTCTCATTCTGTCTCTCAAAAAATGAATAAATGTTAAAAATTTAAAAAAATAAATAAAATGCATTTAGTTTGAGTTTAGGATGATATATTTAATGTAGTTTCCCATCATTCTGTGATTTATCAGTTAAATTACTGCTAGCTGTCCCAGTGTAGAAATGCCTCTCTAGGAGGACTCCTTCAACCCAATGTGACAACTCACTGTCATAAGGACACTGAGTTTCAGGATCCAACATAATAGTCTCATTAGGCTGTTTACAAGGCTAGCAATGACAGATTAGTGTCATAAATCCAAAGTATTTATGACTAGTCACTGTAAAAATTTAGTAATAAGGACTTGTGCGGTGGAAACAAACTTTTCTAAACTATCCATCGTTAAAACACAAATAGAGTTTTCTATGGTATCATATCATGGTAAGATATTCTCTTGTGCATCTGACACAAATGTATATTTTGCTGTCCTAGGATTCAGTTTCTATAAACGTCAATTAGTTGGTTCATAGTGTCCTTCCAATCTTCTATATACCTACTGATTTTTTTTGTTATTTTTTTAAATGAATCATAGAGAGAGGAGTATTGATCCAGGGTAGTTAATTGTCTGTATTTCTTTTCAGGTCTCTAAGATTCTTTTTCATAGATTTTAAACTCTGTTATTTGGTCGATTAAAAATAGGTGCATTTAGGATTTCTTATGTTTTCTTTTCCTCATCATCAAATGTTCCTCATGATTGCTGGTGTGTTGCTTGCTCTGGATTCTGCTTCGTCTGGTATTAACACAGGCATCCCTGCAACCTTGCAAGGCATGTCGTCTGCATCGCTTTACCTTTAACCTGTCTATGTCTTTATATTTATAGTGGTTCTCTTGTACATAGGGATATAGCTGGATCTTGATTTTCTTAGCTCATTTACTGATATGGTTGGGTTTAAATTTAATACTTGCTATTTGTTTTCTATTTGTTCCACGCTTCTTTGTTCCTGTTGACCTCTTTTCCTATCTTTGATGTATTGGCCGTATATTTTCTGTGCTTCCATTTTATCTCCACTACTGACTTATAAGCTATTCTTTTTTGTTTTAATTCTTAGTGATTGCTCTAAGATTTGCAATATACATCTTTGATTTATTAGAATCTAAATATTATAGCAATTTGTGGAACAAATCTTCCAATAGTATATTTCTAAGTTTTTCCATCTATCTTTTGTGCTATTTTATCAGATATTTTACTTCTGTGTGGCAAACCATTTGATTTCTTATCACTATTTTTGCTTTAAAAACCCAATCATCTTTTAAAGAGTCTTAAAATGAGAAAAAGAAGTTCTTTTTATATTTATGGAGATTTTTTGGTTGGCATTTTCATCACACTGTCCATTTTTGTTCATACGCTCATATTTCTTTCAGAGAAATTAAAAACCTTAGCCACACTGCCATCTTACCTTCTATTCCCAACTTTTTTTTTTAAATGTTTATTTATTTATTTTGTGGGAGGAGGGCAAAGAGAGAGAGAGAGAGAGAATCCTAAGTGCGGAGCCTGACATGGGGCTAGATCACACAGCCAAAATCAAGAGTTGGACACTCAACAGACTGAGCCACTCAGGTGCCCCCTCCCATATTGTTTTTTAACCGACTTCTATGTACAGCTTCTGAGAGTGATGAGTTAATATGATGTGCTTGTTGTTTGAAGCAATACTTCCTTTTATTTTCTCTCAAATGCTAATGTTTAAAAATGTATTTGTGGGTGATCTGGGACAAATGACTGTTCTAAACTTAGATACCAATTTTTAAAGTGAGAATTTGAAGGACAGTCTTTGTTGCCAAAGCTATTACAGAAATACCACAAACCTTGCCACATTTGGAAGTGTTGGCTTTTATTTACTATAATACATGAATTCTTCACTTATCCAGAGTCATTACCCTGGCAGCCTCATCTATTTGGAACACTAGAGAACATAATGAAGTAAAACAAATGACTTCTAAACAGCTGAACTTGATGCTTCAAGGTCATTAAAAATAAATTTCATGAATTTTACTAAGAGGAGAACCCCTGACTCAGAATATGCTTGCTTCTATTAAAAACATAATTTTAACCTGCTTGGCTAATTGGTGTCCTTGCCTTCAGCAGAAGGGAGAGGGAGGTAGGGGTGGTGGGGAGAGAAATGCAGAAGCAGCACACGTATTATGTAGAGTAAGATATAATGCCCAGTGTTTGTATATTCCTGTAGACCGCAATCTCCGTTAGGACAGTTAATGGTGTCCTATTTATCACCGTGTTCTCTGCACAGTCCCCGACACATGATACTCAATAAACCCTGACTACATAATAAATAAACAAACAAACGTATGAGGCTCAGAGGCTGGGGGGATGTAGGAGAACCACATGACGTTGAAAGGAGAATGTAAAAAGGGTAGCAGTTAGAGGCAGAGAGTTCTTTATACTACACTGGACTGTGCAGTGAGAACATTTCTATTTAGGGAAAATAGGAGCCAGCATGGAGCAATAGCTCATTTTGATATCAGTGACATGTCATTCAGAAAAGGTTTCCTTTTAGAGCCCATGTGAGTATTTATTGCCTTAAAAAATGATTTCCATTAAAACTACCCCCTCCCCAGCCCTGCTCTTCTGCCCCCACACTCCCATCTCCCCCATCTCTAGTTCTACCTCTGGTTTTATACCTGACAGTTTCACCTCTTCGCATTTAGAAAATTCATTTATGCAACAAATGGGTCATTACCTGGTAATGTTGCTTAAATGATCTGTTTTTGTACCGGGTGGATTTGTTAGAAGGAATTATTTGTTCAACAAATTCATGGAGGAAAAAAATGCTCATGGTGCTTTATACATATCTGTGCCTTAAATCTGCAAAAACGCTATTCACCTTTAGTAAGTGTGTGCACTCTGTATAGATGGGCATTTCTGCTCTCTTTATCTGTTTATTCGATTTGCCCTTGGGATGTTATTTTCACCAAGTTTTTTAAACTTAGAAGTGCTAATAATGATAGAAACGGCAGCTGGCACTCGCTGGGTGGTGAACTGTATACATGTATGTGTGTGTGCTCCAGGGACCCTACAAAGAGTTTTCGTGGATCAATTTATTATTTAATTCTTGCCACACCTTAGGAAGTGGGAACTATAACCATCTGATCTTACGTGAGGAGAACGAAAGCTTGGAAAGGCGACTTTACCAAGTCCACGTTTACAGATCCAGTAAATGGCAGAGCTGGGATTTGAGTCTCAGTTTTCTGACTCCAAAAACCTGTGTTCTTAACATTTATGCTGTGCCCCTTGTCTTTTCCCATCATCTCTGAGAAAAAGGTAGTAGACAATATCACGGTATGTGTCTTTATTATGCTGAATTAAATATTGCTTTCCTTTGCTGTCATTCATTCATGACAATGGCAGGGATCAATGAAACTAGCCCTTAGTTTGAAGAAAGAGTAGGAAAATACATGTATCTCTAGGCACAGTTTGTTAATTGGATAATAGTTCTTTCTCTCTCTATCTCCCTTGAATTTGATTGATGTATGTCGCTAAATCAGGTAATCTATAAAGCATTATCTTGCATCTTGCCCCACCCCATTTACTGCTGTTCTGAATTATTTGGGTAATGTGATGATTTCCTGATTGTAATTTCTTCCGAAGCCCCTTGTTCACAGTTTTCATTTTTTCCCTCAATTTTGTTGAGGATGCCTAAGCCATGGACAGGATCTGCCACCGATTTCTTTTTCCTAAACAAAGCAAACCAATATGTACACTTGCTGGAAGGTCCAGGGACACAGGGATGCTTTGTATATGACTTTAATAAAAAACGTGTTTTCCTTTTAAAATCTTCCATGAGTGAGGTGGGAATCAGGGAGTTGAGGAAGAGCAAGAGATGGGTGCATCGGGGAATAAAGGAAAATGAGCTCGGGAGTGAGAGGCGCTGATAAGATAAAATATGTTCAGGTTGTCTATCAGATGTCAGCAGCCGTGCCCTGCTGTTCTGAAATTGCCTTTTTATGTTGCCTTTCTCGAAGGTGAGCTCGGAGTGCAGCCTTTAGTGTTCTTTGGGAGAGGGAAAAACAAGAATAAATACAGTAGTCACAGCGTATGTCCAGGATTTCCTCCTGTTCGCAGTTTATCAGGATTATTGACGTGGACTTTTAAGTCAAAAACAAGAGTAACTGTGTATTTTCTGACTACATCAGTTCCTCTGCCCCCTTCCCTCTACTGCTTCTTGCCAGACTTCTTGCCTCTCTCCATGAGGCTCTGCATTTTGAGTATCATTAAGAATGTCAATATCTGCTCTCCAATCCCCACCGTGACCTTAATAGTTACATCAGAGAAATTATTTTCTTACCTTCTTTCTTTGGCTGAAGCGATCCCAGTGATTCCTTGAGCTTATTAATTTTTCCCCCTCATTCTTGATAAGGACATTTTACAGGGCAATCATGACTCAGAGTGAGGGATGGAATATAAAGTCAGAACTCCGATTTTTGAGCAGTTAATCAGAGGGTGAGCAATCTGAAGTTGTTCCCGGACTGAAATTTTCACATCTGATTGCTTTCCCTACTCAGCTCCATTGTCAAATGCCTCTGGGTGCCTCAAAGTGCTCAGTAATGGTGGCACCTGGGTTGTGGTAATGGTCATGGTCCTATTTTGATGGTTTGCTCCATAGTTTTCCATGGACTCAAATAGCCTGAATACAGGTGCAGCCCGAGGAAGCTGAATGCTCCTGTATTATATCTACAAACATTTGAAATCTAAATGCCTGCCAACTCCAGGTCTTAACTCTCTCATCTCCTTATGTTTCCCTTGTGGTCTTAACTCTACCCAAAAGGGCTCTTAAAATCTGCGATCTTCTCTGCTTGTTGAGCTGAAGAGAGGGTGGCCTGGATAGAAAAGTACTAGTCTTTTGCAAGGAGTGGAGGTACTTAAAAGTAATTGCAAGTTCTCAGCTCCAATTTTATTCTAGGACCAGGTTGGCAGGCAGATCTATTCACTCCCCTGCCCGTGACTGGACCTCAAATCCTCCCCTGAACAGACCTCAACTCCCGGTGGAAGGGGGAGATAAGTGACAGACGAACATTTTACTGCTTGTAGAATGTGCTAGATATGGGGTTTCTCCTTTATTTTCTAAAGCCCTTCTGCATTTTTCAGTCCACTTCTTTGCACTAAACCAGGTGAAGAGAAAGATGATGAAGTCTCAGAAGAGGCATGAAATGGCCCGCAGCTAGAGGAGAAAGTTTAGGGTGGACATTTTGAAAGATGAAGAGTAAGAGCGATTAGGCAGTGGAGGAGCAGTGCCATCACCGCGGTGAGCCGAGGAAAGGTTAGATAAGATATTAACATTAATGAGGTATAGCACAGCCCTGGAGAATAAAGGAGGCTTGACTAAGAGGAGGAGGGCGGGAGGGAATCATAACCGCCAGCTGACAGCATGTGCTGTCCTCCCTGCTTCCCATGTTACAGTTTTTAAGAGAGAGAGAGAGAGAGAGGGAGAGAGAGAGAGAGAGAGACAGACAGACAGACTTGCAGTCCCCAGCTGCCTGTGCTGTTAGAAAGCTAGTTCTTCATTTTTTCAACAAACACATTTCTAGTTCCTATTACACGCCAGGCACCACATCAGGCTCCAAAAATATAACTATATAAAGAAAGAAAGGACCCACGGGGCACCTGGTGACTCAGTGGGTTAAGCGTTGGACTCTTGATTTCGGCTCAGGTCAGAATCTCAGTTTGTGGGTTTGCTTTGTGCTGAGAGCTCAGAGCCTATTTGGGATTCTTTCTTTGTCCCCTCCTCTCTCTCTAACCCTCCCCTGCTTCCTCTCTCTCTCTCTCTCAAAATAAATAAATAAACTTAAAAAAAAAAAAGAGAAAGGATCCTATCTTGCAGGGGAAGAGAGACAGAGGGAGGATCAGAGTTGGGGGCTGGTGGCCATCTGAGGAAGAGAGATCAGATTGTCTGGTGAATGATCTCAGAAGCTCATGGCACTTGGAAAAGGGCTTCTCCTTCCCCAGTGGGGGCACTGTGCCCCACACAATTTCTTTAGGGACTGAGGTCCCTACCTTCCAGGGGCCTGCATTTCCCTTTTCCCAAGGTTGTCAGGTGCTGCCTGCCTGCAGTAGGACAATTCTTCGCAGAACCGGTGTCCTCTCCTTTTCCCCGCTGCCTCGGACCTACTTCCTGTCTGGTGTTCTCCCTCTGATAAGGCTGCTCTCCTGCCTGCACTATAAGAAGTAGAATCCCAGGAGCGCTGGGTCCCTTCCAGAAGAGAAATGTTTGCCTCCGTAAGCCTCCCTGTCACCCGGGCATGCTCTCTGAGAGATGATGAGGGAACACAGGACAATGAACGCCTTTTGGATGAGCCCCAGCTTGCAAGTTTCTTAATAAAGTCCTTCCCTTAACTCTAGCTACGTGATCTGACATTTTGCATCTCCCTCCTTTCCCATTGCTCCAAAATCACTTAGTGGAGTTTGACCGGCAGGAAGGTTTTTTGGCCAGTGCATGTTTTAGAAGACAGTGAGTTGATCGCTCTTCTGTGGGGCACGTGCTGCTGTGGTCTCAGATCCCCTCCATGATATTGCTTGATCCCCTGGCTGCACTTGAATTTTCTTTTACTTAGGATCTGTGACAGACATGGGGTATGTTACAGAAAGGGATGCATAGGGACCGTGGGAACATGGAAGAGAGAGACCTAAAACATGGCACTGAAGCTAAGACACCAGGATGAGAAGGAGAAAACTGGGTAAAGAAGATGGAGAAGGGGGGCATGGGGGTGAATGCATTTCAGGCAGAGGGTCCATGTTGACCCTTTCTAACAAGAAAGACTTGGGGTGTTGCAGGAGTGGAAAGCTCAGCATGTCTGGAGTGATGAACCCAGAGGACCTGCGGTTTGAAGAGTTTTTCTTGGATTTGTGATGAATTGCTCCAAAGTCTTTCTGCCTTGCTTTGTGGTCAGCATCTGGGGAATCACAGACTGGAGTTAAGCACAGAATCCATGTATAGTCTGGGAATAGAATAAACCTGATCGAGACAGAACCTTTACTTCTTCATTTTTTCCTTTTTAAAGGTCAATTCTTGGGGTGCCTGGGTGGCGCCTATTAAGCATCTAACTTCGACTCAGGTCATGATCTCATGGATCGTGAGTTCGAGTCTCACATCGGGTGAGCTGGAGCCTCACTTTGGGTGACCATGAGCCTCATTTTAGGTGAGTCCTGCTTCTCTCTCTCTCTCTGCCCCTTGCTCACTTGCACACCCTTCCCAAATAAATAAAGGCCAATTCTCCTCTCTCCATTAAATGTCCACGTAATAACTACTAAATAACTTGAAAAAAGATCCATGAACTGTGCTTTTATCTTCCTTATATTTTTCCTTTTCTCTTTTATCCCTTTATGCCTTCCCTTTGTCTTTTTCTTTCTTAAGAAGGATTTAGCTATAAAATTAACAAAAGAATTCTTTGTGCTTAATTTTTCTTCTGTGGTTTGGGAATCTGAGGAAAAGCACAGGTCCCTGGAGAAACCCTAATACATGTCGTTGGAAAATACGACCTGGAAGGACAAACGAGTGAATAGAGGCTTCCTTGCTCTGTTAAAAATAAGGGAAAAACTTTCCCTCCCTTCCCTTCTTGTCAGAACATTTACCTTAGAAAACTATATATGTAAGTACTTTCTCTGTATCTTTGAAATACATTTTATTTAATTTACTTTTACTTTATTTTATTTTATGTTTTAAAAAACTAAATAAGCCTTTTGTTAACTTTATGATCCCAGAAGATCTTTCTCAAGGACCTAGAAACTTCTTTTTTTTTTTTTAAATCTTTATTTATTGATTTTATTTTTGAGACAGAGAGAGACAGAGCATGATTGGCCAGGGGCGGAGAGAGAGGAGACACAGAATCCGAAGACAAGCTCCAGGCTCTGAGCTAGCTGTCAGCACAGAGCCCGATGCAGGGCTCGAACCCACAAACTGTGAGATCATGACCTGAGCTGAGGTCAGACGCTTAACTGACTGAGCCACCCAGGCGCCCCATGGACCTAGAAACTTCTTGACATGTAAGCGTCTAGAGAGTCTCCCAGTTTCTTTGGGAGGATAGGGGATACCTTCAGTGAGTGCCTTGCTCCAAGTTGCAAAAGAGCTCCTGCCATAAAGAACCCTGTTTCCTTTGGGATAAAGTCACTAAGCTAACTTAGAGGGTCAGCCCATTAAAAGGTAAAGTTAAGACAAACTGTGTGTGGCAAATAGTGCTGTCCACTCCCCTTACTTGAAGACTAAACTTGTATGTAACGGGTTGTATCTGCTTGGCTCTGCACAAGGCTGAATTTCCTTCTGTCTTTGCAATCCCTTCGTGGATTGCTTATAATGTACCTCACATTCTGGCTCAGTGCTTCTTCAATAATAAAAGTGACTTCTTTCTCTACTACCTTCGTGGAGAGGATTTCTGGGTTGGGAGAAGGTTTTGTTTTTCAAATCGTTATTTCCCCCCACAGAATTTGAGGAGGGTAAAGATTTGTTTGTCCTTTCCTAAAGCCCTTCGATGGCCTTTCATGGGGACGTCGAATTTTGAGAAATGGAAACTGTCACCCCGTAGCTCTCCGTTGCTGTGCCTGACGTGAGTTCTATTTGGCAGATGGAGCTTCAGCCCTTTCAAATTTTCCCAGGTGGACCAAGCACTGTTTGCTCTCAGAAGTTCTCAGCGAGGCTTTCATTTTAAATTCATAAAAGTTATCAGCCAACTTCCAACAATTGTTTAATAAAAAGCAATTAGCCAGCCAAAAATATAATGGCTTTTATGTCAAAATATGCTGGAGACAGCTGCTAAGCGGGCCACTGGCAGCCCCTGGGCCATATGCCGTGAGTCCTAGGCATATGCACAGCCAGGCACAGCAGCGCAGAGCATATTGGGAGTAATAAACCCAGCCCCCCACCTTTCTCCCTCTCCTCTCACCCAGCTCCCCACTCCAGAGAAACTGACAGCAGGAAATTCTCTGGAGTAAATTGCCGCAGTCAAGATTCACAAAACTCATTTATTAGGCAAGGATCTAATCTGGCAATAGACGCAGAAAGCCTGAGCTCCCTAGCCTGGTTTGGATAAAATCCATGCAAACCTTATTGCATTGGAGAAAAACGATTAAAAAAAAAAAACCCTGCCTCCACAAAACAACTAACTCAACAGCACTCATCAAGAAAATTGAACTCAGATTATAGACTTTTCTTTTATCTATTTATTTGCTTCTTCCAATCTAATATTTGCGGGGAAGAAGTTTCTGGAGTTTGCTCTTCCCTGTAAAGGTAGTTTTATTCTCCACAGCATTCTCTGACGTAGTCACCTTTATTGCCCTGCCTTGTTCCCCAGGAGATGTTTCAGTGATTGAGATATTAGTGATGGCCTCATACATCGTTTGTTGTCATCAGAAATACAAATCCAGATATGTGCTTATTGTAATGATAGGGGGTGGAGAAAAAGGAAATTCTCCTGAATTTTTTTTGCCATCAAGTAAGGCCATATTTTCATCAAAAGCATGTTTATTTTGAGAACAAAGCAGAGGCAAATCACCTTTTGTTTGTAGAGGGCTTTTTTCATCCCAAAGGATCCATGGTTTTTCGGAAGCTGTTTTCAGAGCATTCACACTGCCTATCTCCTCAAGGACAGATCCTGGAGCTTCTCTGTACCCACGCTTTCTGGCCATTTTGGAATGCCAGCAAAACCTTATTCTACAGTTAAGAAAATGTGTAATGCTTTTGAGGATAATATAATTTTTCCCCATAAACATATTAAACAGCAAAGTGTAGGCAATAGAATTCCAGAATAATTTTTGGAAAAGGGGCAGCACAGAACTAGGAATCTCCAGAGAGTCTCCAGACTTCAACTTATTTTGCAGTCTTCTCTCTTCCCCTAAGAAAAATTTCAGAGTTGCAAAGAATAGTGTGTTGAAGGTCTCCCAAGAAGACCCCCCAGTTTCAGTAATTTGCTAGGAGGATTCACAGGACTCAGCACATAGGGGCATTCATGGCCAAGAGTTATTACAGCAAAAGGTCACAAAACAAAATGAGCAAAGGGAAAAAGGCAGGTGGTGAAAGTCTGGAGGACACCAGGCACAAGCCTCTCCCAATGGAGTCATGTGGGACATCTTAATCTCCCCAGCAAGTTGTGACAACACCTGTGAGACATTGCCTACCAGGGAAGTTTCTCAGAGACTCTGTGGCCAAGATTTGGAATTGAGGACTGGTCATGTAGACATCCTCTGCCTGACAGGTTAAAATTCCAGATTCTCAATATAAAAATGGGTGTTCAGAATAAACTATTGCATAAATAATTTAAGCACTATGAGCCATTCTTACCAGTCTTGGGAATTGTGGGGACCCTCCCCCAAACCCAGCTCCTGGATGTCAGTCAAGGGTCAACCTTCCAGTAGGCCTTTCCTAGGACAGTGGTTTCACATGCACAGTTGACTGTTTTGTGGACTGATCCTTCCAACCTTTCTTCTTTCCTACCTCATCCACCTGCAGGGAGCTATCAGGCACATCATGGGTGCTCCTGGGAGGGGGCAGAAGGTGGGCTGATAGGTTGGTGAGAAGTGAAAGGCATGGCTTGGACTCCTGATGAAGGTCCAGCTTAGTAAGGATTCTAAGAAAGGCAGCATGGTGAAGCTTAAAAAACAGGCATTGCAGAATTTGGCAGACCAAGGTTCAGATCCTGCTTATTGTTCCTATAGAATTTTAAAACTTCAAATCTTTCTAGTCTGTTATTATGGATAATCCACCAAATATCTGATGCTCATGGATAAGCACAGATTGCCTAAATTTGGTAGGAAGTAGGATAACCCACATTTCAGGGGAAATATATAAAATATCATATATCATAGGAAAGACCTATAGGCCTGCAAGGCAATAAGTAAATAAAAATGAAATTAATATTTCTGAATGTAGGTCCAATGCTCCATGTTTGGGTTGGGATTCTCAGTCCTTTTTTTTTTTTTTTTTATGATTGTGTCTGAACACATCATGTGTCTATGCCTGAGCACACCAAGGGGAACATGAGGAGGTTGGAGATGTGGTCTATGCCTCAGGATGCTTACAGTCTAGTGTGGGACCTAATGGAGCACAAAGGAAACTCTACATGAGGCAGCAAATGGATTTATGAAATTGCAGACATTGAACTCTAGAATTACAAAAGATAGAGAAAAGTGAGCTATAGAAGTAAGTTATCATTAATGTATCACCTCTGAATTTAACTCATTTTGTCAAATTTGTTTTCCAAATCCTTGTTACAGTTGTAGATTATGTCATCTCCTGAGTCACTGAGTTAAACAAACTAGTGCTCTTGAGGAGGAGAATCTTGAGTGATTGATTGATTAAAAAAATTTTTTTTGAGAGAGAGAGAGAGAGAGAGAAAGAGAGAGAGAGAGGTGGAGAGAGAGAGAGCCTGAGCAGTGCAGAGGGAGAAAAAGGCTTAAGCAGACTCCCTGCGGAGCTCGATCTCAAATGAGATCATGACCTGAACCTGAATCAAGAGTCCAGGGCCTAACTGAGTGAGCCACCCAGGTACCCCAGGAGAATCTTGATTCACTTGTCTGGTGTGCTCATCCAAAGAGGGCTGGGTTTGATTTTCCCTTCCATTTCTCTTGCCTGAGGGATTCTTATCTTTCTTGCTTATCTACAGATACAAAACCACTCTTCTTAAACCTTTCTAGGTTTTGTTCAAGTCCTTAACTGTTGATGAAGCATGAAAAACAGAATAGCAAACATGTCCTCAATTGAGGCTCTCTGTGGCTTTGCACAGGGCTTTGTTAATTACCTGGGGAGAGTCTTACACTTGGTATTTGTTTTTAAGACAGACTTACCTCTCATGTACCTGACCAGTTGTACTGGGTAGTCGTCCTGGCCTTCAGGTCTCTGCTTCAATCCATGGCCTCACATTCAAATAGAGAGAGCTATTTGGCACCTGGGCGGCCCAGTCAGTTGAGCATCTGACTCCTGGTCATGATCCCAGGGTCAGGGGTCTGCACTGACCCTGGAGCCTGTTTAAGATTCTCACTCTCTGCCCCTCTCCCTCACTCAAGCTCTCTAAAATAAATAAATACACAAGTAAACAAACACATAAACAAATAGACAAATGAAACAAATACACTGAGCAATACATTTAGAGTTTTGTGCATTCCTTGTTCAAAAGGCTTTTAACTGATCTGGTCTTTATTTTACCATCATCTCAGAGTAGAGGCCAGATCACACAGCAGTATCACAATGGATACCCTTTGAACCTCCATGCCTGGTTCTAATCCCAGCTCAGACACAGAGCCCCTGTGACACAATGGACGATTTATTAAACTGCTATTCTTAATTTCCTCACCCAAAAGATGAGGAACAAAATATTAGTGCCAATCTTAGGATTAAATAAGAATATTTTTGACATGCTTCAAGCAGTATCTGACTCTATATTATGTTTGACTTAATATAGAAATTAGAAAAAGAGTCTTATTCCATATTACAATGCCTCCTAGATTCCTTCTTTGTATTACAAACAATTGCTTTGAGTTGTGTCTTCCTCGATAAGGCAGGAGTTGAAAGACACTATTTATAGAGATCCGGTCTTCTCACAGATTCACATTTTCTTAGCCTGTGGCCCAGTTTCCTATGTCGAAATTGAATTTATGCTAAAACAAAACCAGAAATGAGACTTTTGCTGAAGGAAGAAGTCTCATTATCTTCTGATTAACACATGAGAGAATCCCCAGGTCCCCTTTTCTTCTGGTTAAAATGTGGTTACAAATCTCCTAGCCTGATAAATTCCGTGTCTCTTCCCCTTTCCTATTCACATGACCATTGTCAATTCATTCTTCCCACCAAACAAGGCCATTGAGGCAGAAACATCAGTCTGAGTGGACACACGGATCAATGTGGCTCTGCTGTGGGGTGTTCAGGTGCCGACCATAACAGACAAAAGCAAAACAAAATACCCCCCCCCCCCCAAATGAAGACATTGTTTTGCAATGTCTTTTTGTCTAAAACAAAAATAAAGCTCAGAACGCAGTAGGTACTAAGCAAATGCTAACTCCTTTTTCTCACTTTGCCTGGCTGCCAGGACCAATTTCTTCCCTCTCAATATTTATATTGACCTTTCTTTCCCTTTAGTCAGAAAAACACAAAGATTTTTTTTAAGGCTCATACCATAAACTGTGTGATGTTTAGCTTTTGCAGAGGTGTGAAGAAGTCCTGCTGGTAAAAGTGGAGTAAGATTTTTTTTCTTGGGTGGAAGCCCAGAAAATGTTAGGCAGGCCAAGGTGAAGACTCTCGCTGACTAATGATAGTGTGGCTGCACGTGTGCGTCTAGGTTCTGGAACCATTTTGGCAGGGAGAAGGAAGGACTCATGGAAAGGGATTAATCCAGCATGTTCGATGGCAAAATGGTTTGATCCACCCCACAAGACCCAACGCGTGATTTCCTTCTTTGCATTTGATATAGGTTGGAGTTAGCTACCTTTAAATTTTCCATCTTGGAAATGCACAATCCAATTAAAATAACATTTTGTGAGCTAAGCAGGCATATCATGGCCATTCCTCTGGCCAAAGCAGAGACCAAGACTTCATTACTCGAGTTTTGCAGAATTTTAAGAAGTGAGACTAAGAACAGCAGCTCCTATCTGCAGAAGTCTAGTGCAGCTGGGAGCATCCACGAGAGAGAAGGTGTGGGTTTGGACAGATTTCTTATTTTAAAGATCTCACTCTTATTTCTGTCAGTTACAGACACAGCCTTAAACAGCAAGGTGACAAAACAAAAAGCTTCAACAACAAGTACTCAAAATAATAATCCCTCGTCCATAATAGATTGTTAAAGGGAGCAATATGTGTAAAGAATAGAACCTCGAAGATAACTATAGACAAAAAGTAAACATTTTGCTTCCTTTTCAACCTCTTCTAGAAAAACCTAAAGAAGAGCTGCCCAGTGTACTCTTCTGGAAGGGAGACCCAAGTAAGTGGGTTTCTCTTTCCTAATGAGGAGAAGGGGCTTTTGCAAAGTCGAGTTCAGCCCTGCTGCAAGCCTGCGCGTTTTACAGGGAAAGCCGTGGGTCCGGAAGGTGGCCGCGGGCAGCCAGTGTGAGGCCTCCAGTTGGTTTGTTATATGATCTTCACCAGCTTCCCTGGGAAGAGGAAAAACACATTTTTCCCCCTCTTATGGCTCAGATTGTCTTCGATACTTACCAGCAGGAGTTTCTGACAACTTTGTTCTCTAGATTTTTAAGGATTTAAGGAGAAACAAAATATCACATACTTGCAATTGGCACAGGCAGACGCCAAAGTCTGCCTCATTAGTGAATGGAAAACAAGTGGCCCCTTTGGGCCAGATCAGGAGGTCAATGTGTATATGACTGAAAGGCCCTATTTATTAATCAAATACCCATTACATGGGTCAAGTGCAAGGCCAGCCTGATGAGTAGGCAACCCCTCATATGGTTTCATTTCGGGGACTGAAATACCACTCCCTTGATCCTCCAAATAGGAAATATGGCTCCTGTGTGCCCACTGATGCCTGAAATATCTTTTATAGGAAAAATGCCTTTCATTTAGAAGTCAGTAATAAGGTTCATAATGAAAGTACCGTAGGTGTGACTTAAGCATACATTGAGGTGTGAGTGACTGGAGTCTGGACTCTTGAGAGTACATTTAATGGTTGAGGGAAGAAAGAGCCTTTTGCTTGGATGGGAAGAAAGAGATATAAGCAGAGAGAGGGGAGAAGAAAGAGAAGACTGGAGAGTGGCAAGCTAACTCGATTTCTTGGTTCACTTTCAAAATGAGACAGAAAGCATTTAAGTGTCTGACACATAGCAAACTCTCAATGTTAATTATTAAAAAATTTTTTTCCTTTATTTATTTATTTATTTATTTATTTTTGAGAGAGAGAAAGAGAGTGTGAGAGAGAGAGAGAGCATGGGGAGGGGCAGAGAGAGAAGGAGAGAGAGAATCTCAAGCAGGCTCTGCTGTCACCATGGCCTGACTCAGTGCTCGATCTCACAAACCATGAGATCATGACCTGAGCCAAAACCATCAGCCAGATGCTTAGCTGACTGAGCCACCCAGGAGCCCATCAATATTAATTATCCTTATTTAAAGTTATGGCGGGTTCAGGACTGGTTATGCCGTTTTGGAGATAAACCTGTAGAGTCCCTGTTCTGGAGCTATAGTGCCTGATGCATAGAATCAAGGTCCTTGAAAATTACTCTCATTCCATTTTCTCTACCCGCTCCCTGTCATAACATTTTCTCTTTGCATTACTCCTTACTCCTTTGCTGAAGAGAGAACTCTAAAGGAGTCTTATTTTTTTTAAGTTTTTAAAATTTATTTTGAGAGAGAGACACACACACAGCATGAGTTGGGGAGAGGCAGAGAGAGAGTGAGAGAGGGAGAATCCCAAGCAGGCTCTGCACTGTCAGCACAGACGCAAACGCAGGGCTCAAACTCACAAACTGTGAGATCATAACTTGAACTGAAATCAAGAGTCAGACACTTAACTGACTGAGACATCCGGGCTTCCCTCTAAAGGAGTCTTAATAGGCAAGAAGGCGGGGGTTTTGGGGGGCCTGGGTTCAGTTGGTTAAGTGTCTGGCTTCCAGCTTTGGCTCAGGTCATGATCTCAGGGTTTGTGGGTTTGAGCCCCGCGTCTGGCTCTGTGCTGATAGCTAGCTCAGAGCCTAGAGCCTGCTTCAGATCCTGTGACTCCTCCTCTCTCTGACCCTCCCCTGCTCACGCTGTCTCTCTCTCTCTCTCTCTCTCTCTCAAAAGAAGGTGGGGGTTTCAATTAGAAGAATATCTAAGGATGCCTAGATGTGGTTAAATGACCAATTCTTGATTTTGGCTCAGGTCATAATCTCATGGTTTGTAAGACTGAAGCCTGTGTCAGGCTCTGTGCTGACAGTATGGGGACTGCTTGGGATTCTCTCTCTCCCTTACTCTCCCTCTCTTTGCCCTCCTCTGCTATTGTGCTTTCTCTCTCTCTCAAAAATAAATAAACTTTAAAAAATAGAAGCATATCTAAACTAACTTCTAGCACTCAACCATATACTGCATGTCTGTGTCACATTTGTATATCTCATCTTTCTTAATGTCATTAAGAGATACTTGATTAATACCTTTCTGATTATGGGACCCATGACTGTGATCACCCATTCAAAGGGCTCACATCCAGGCACATCACGGGCATGCAGTTTTCCTCATTACTCCAGCTGAGCTATTGAATGGAACCAATTGTCATTACCTCTCACTTGGCATTCATACTTAAATGCCTCATAAGTAAAACTTGTATTTTCATCTAGTTTTATTATTAACATATACATGGCTAATTAACATTAATAGATAGTCTGTTTTTATCTAACTAGGTGAACTTATTGTTAAGGTCCAAGTGGTGGATAGTTTCTCAGATAACCTCCAATGAGCCCCAAATCCCCATATTCATGTTCTTCTGTAATCCTTTCCCCCTAGCTATTGGTTTTTTTTTTATGAATATAATAAGACAAAAGTCTTTTCTCAATCACTTCCAAGATTGGGCTACAAAAGGTTCATTAACTCCTGTCTTGCTCGCACTGTCTGGCTCACTCTTGCTTGCTCCATGTGGTGGAAGCCAGTCACCATGTTGTGAGCAGTCCTAGGGCTTGTCCTTAAGCAAGCTTACAGCCAGAAAAAAGTTGAGGCCTTCAGCCTAAAAGCTTGTGAGGAACTGAATTTTGACCACAATCCCCTGAGTGAGCTTATCAACAGCTCCTCTATCAGTTGAACCTTCACATGAGAATGCAGCCCTTGTTGATGCCTTGCTCACAACCTTGTGAGAGACCCAGAGGCAGAAGCACCTGGGCAAGCCATGCTCAGATTCCTGATCCAAAGAAACTGTGAGGTAATACGTTTGCTGTTTTATGCTGTTGATATCTGGAGTAGTTTATTACACAGCAATAGATAATTAATACAGTCCAGTCTTATAGCCTTGCATCCCATCAATGCACTAATTCCATCAGTCTGAAATAAACAACTGTCTAGAATATTGGGGAAATATGCTTTGGGCTATCTGAAGAACATTTGTTTTCTTTCCTTTTCACATGGGAGATGGTAAGAGGTGGAACCGATGATTTGGTCCTAAAAAGCATGTCCCCCATTTTTGTATGTTTATTTATTGATTTTGAAAGAGAGAGAAAAAGACAGAGAGATAGCATGCAAGTGGGGAAGGGGCAGAGGGAGAGACAGAATTCCAAGCAGGCTTCATACTTCAGCACAGAGCTCGATATGGAGCTTGATCTCATGACCATGAGATCATGACCTGAGCCGAAATCAAGAGTGAGTCACTTAACTGACTGAGCCACCCAGGCACCCCTAAAAACCTATCCCCCTTAATTGCAGTCTTGTGTATGAAGCCAGAGGGCCAGTTAACAGGAAGAGCAGTTTCGAAATAGCAACCAAATCAAGCTGATCATTCAAAGGGCTAAGTGGGACTGAAAATTGAGGTTTAAAGTCAACATATGAAAGAATGAAAATCCTAAGCTTGAGGAATGGTGAGGCAGTCAGTCTGGGGTCATTTCATTTCTAAAGATGGAGTGCGAGGAGCTCATGGGAGTATGTATACAGAATGGAAACTGTGGCTGATCCATCTAGACAGGAAGCTGCAAACACTGATGCCGATGGTCCTAGGAAATGAGTGAACTGGGACCCTGGAGGCTTGGTGAACTGGCGTGGGTGAGCCTAGTTCCATGTGGAAGCAATATGTATTGTCGTGGTCTACCCAGAGCCTCATCCTCAGGGACAGTGTGCCCTGGAAATGTTGTTTGTTAATGTTGTTGTTAATGCTCAGCTGAACTCTCTGAGCATTACCTTCAGCCAAAGGCAAGTACCTCACCCAAGGCCAAATTCTGGCAGATGAGGGAGTTCAAGGAGCTGACTCCTGTGCCTCAGTGTGGGACAGTCCTGAAGGCCAGCCTCAGCTTTAGAGTTTCCCATAGGGTTGCCCTAGGCCTCAGAAACAAATGACTTTCAGGCCACTTTTCCCTCTGCCAAATCTTTCCTTCTCATTGTCTCACACTCTATCTCCCAGAAGTACCTCCAGTAAACCCTTTGCACACAACACCCCGTCTCAATCCAAGACAATCAAGACAAGGGGTAGCAGCTAGCCAGTTCTACGGCTCATTGCCATGCATGGGAATGTAGACCCAATGAAGAAGCTGGAAATGCAAATGTGTAAGAGAACTATTCCAATCTTTCTGTATTGGCAAACAATTCTGATTAAAAAAAAAAATGACCTCTGAAGTTAAATACATCTGTGGGCCAGGTTTAGCTAAAGGGACAGGAATTAGAGTCATCTAATCCCTGTTTATGAAGTTAGGTATTTTTTATTCTGTGTCTCTGTTAACATTGGTCCACCCCTTTTTTGCTTAAGAGAAGAACTGGACATTCTGTGTGTGAGAAAAGGGAAAGTGGAGGGAACTTAGTTTTTCCTGCCCTCAGTACCATGTAATTCATGTAACACTTACCATGTAGCAAGTACTTCATAACTTAAATGACACTTAATCCCTTTCCCTCCCTTCCAACTGTGCCGAAGAAGTAGATATCTAGCTTTTTATGAGTATTAAGGGGTAGAAATTCTCTTCTGTCATCATGTTTTTGGCATCCTTCCTGAAGGGTCAGATACTAAGAGTGACCATATGCCTTATTTTACACCTGCTATCTTAGTGCAGTTATTAATATCGCCCAACCCCTCTCCAGCATGTCCTAGTGTGGATGACATATTTTGTCTCTTTGATGGGGAAGCCATGTACTTACCTCTCAGGGTATAATTTTTCTTCCACGAACAAGATTTTTGGACTCCTAGGATAATTAAGATATACTGCCTTCCAAAGAATGAAATTCATTAAAAGTAACATTTTTTTTCTTGCAAGTTGAAATCATTCTCAATGCCCCAGTGTAGCAATTTGACCCAATACTACTTTTCAGGGGAATACTTTTCACACTCACTTCACAGTTTAAACCAATTTGATTTCACCACTAATTTGCCTTATTTTAACTTGGACATGCTGAAGTAATTCAGGCTGCTTCCAAACACTTACTGCCTCATTAGCTGATAGCTGTCGCTAATGACTCTCGGAGTAAATGAGAGCTTCCAAGGCAGTGGACACCAGTGGAAACGGCTCTTTGCAAACGGAAAGAGAGGATGTCAAAAGTTGGATTTAATTCCACCCTTTGTTAGCTTTGGGGTAGTTAGCATTCATTTAAATGAAATTGTAATTATTTTCGGTGGTGCTGATTGATGGGAAATCCCTGGGTGAATAGACTGAACCCATCACATAGTCCATCACATAGTTGAGTAGGTATATAATAAAGGGAGCCTCTTCTGTTAGAGATTTCAATACAATTTTCTAAGTTTAGCTATGAAGGTAGATGTTGATGTCAATCCTTAAATGTGCCTCTGTATATATACATGCACATCCCCCATATGTGTTTCCCTGATGCATCTATACATATTCATTAAAAATATATATGTATTAGAAAATATGGCTCCTTTCTCTTTCTTTCCCTACAGGATAGATTAAGCTATTTGGTTATAATAAAAGCCTGAGGCTTACTCAGCCTATCTCAAGGACAAATGTAAGAATGAGAGAGATGGAAATCTTTTTTTTTTTTTTTAAGATTTTATTCTTAAGCAATCTCCACCCACATGCAACTCAAACTTACAACCCCAAGATCAAGAGTCACATGCTCCACCGGCTTGAGCCAACCAGATGCTCCTGAGATGGAAATCTTTCATGGAGAAAAGGAGCCCAGGTTTACGTATAGGCTACACAAGGCTCAAGTAACTCGGATCTAGGCAGTTACCCTCTTTTAAAAAAATTTTTTTAAGGCTTTTTATTTATTTTTGAGAGAGAGAGAGAGAGAGAGAGAGAGAGAGAGAGAGAGAGAGAGTACGATTAGGGGAGGGTCAGAGAGAGAGGGAGACACAGAATCTGAAGCAGGCTCCAGGCTCTGAGCTCGCTGTCAGCACAGAGCCTGACGC
>PJEM01014211.1:0-36434 GCA_004023845.1 Helogale parvula
TCCCACAGGCTCCTCACTGTCAGTGCAGAGCCCAACACAGGGCTTAATCTCCAGAACCGTGACATCATGACCTGAGCTGAAATCAAGAGTCAGACTCTTAGCCAATTAAGCCACCCAGCACCCCTGTTTCTTTGTTTTTTAATGCCTAAATGTGTCAGCTATGATACAGTAGGTGTTATCCCTATGAATCCTGGTTAATTTCTGTAGGAAAAGTGTTCCCAGGGCGATAGTCAACCATGCAAATGAACACTGACCTGGGATCCCAGGACCTATAAGAAGTCAAGCTGAGGGCAACTACAAATGTAATAAAACTTAGAAATATACCTTTGGGTGGGCGCCTGGGTGGCTCAGTCAGTTAAGCGTCTGACTTCGGCTCAGGTCATGGTCTCGCAGTTTGTTGGTTCGAGCCCCACATCGGGCTCTGTGCTGACAGCTCAGAGCCTGGAGCCTGTCTTCGGATTCTGTGTCTCCCTCTCTCTCTGCCCCTCTCCTGTTCTCTCTCTCTTTCTTTCTCTCAAAAATAAATAAACATTTAAAGATCTATATATAAAAAAAAAGAAATATACCTTTGCGATGAGTCCCTGGGTGGCTCAGTGGGGTAAGCATCTGACTCCGGATTTTGGCTCAGTTGATGATATCACAGTTCACGGGGTCAAGTCCTTGTCAGGCTCTGAACTGACAGTGCGGAAGCTTCCCTCCCTCTCTCTGCCCCTCCCTCTCTCTCTCTAAAAAAGAAAAAAGGGGGAAAAAGAAAAATATCCCTTTTTGGGACGGGCGTCAGGACTGAGGATACTGTTGTTGGCAACGTGAGTCAGAACAACTTTCTTCAAGAGTAATTTGGCCACATCTCCGCCAAAGTGTAAAATGGCCCACACCCTCAGATCCAGAAATTTCACTTCTGGGACTGATTCCTACCGAGCTACTCCCTCAAGTGCAAAAAGAACATAGGTACAAAGGGTTTCATTATAATATTATTTGCAAAAGTGAAAACATTGGAACTGACCTAAATTCCTGATTGAATAATTTACAGGACATCCAATACAAAGAACAGCAGGGGGCCATACGTGAAGTATGCCCGCATCTATGTCGGCATCTATACCCATACGTGAAGTCACCTACAAGAATGCCTATCGAGCCGTTCAGAAGATGGAAAGTGGAGAATTTTTCATTTTTACAGCATGCCCTTTTTCATTACACTTTTTAAACACCAAACACATAATGCTTTTGTGCTCTAAAGAGTGGTGCAAATAAAAGATATGTTGGGGCGCCTGGTGGCTCAGTCTGTTGAGCATCTGACTTCGGCTCAGGTCATGATCTCGCAGTTTGTGGGTTCAAGCCCCACGTCGGGCTCTGTGCTGACAGCTCAGAGCCTGGAGCCTTCTTTGGATTCTGTGTGTCCCTCTCTCCCTGTCCCTCCTCTGCTCACAGTCTGTCTCTCTGTGTCTTAAAAATAAATAAACATTAAAAAATTTTAAATAAAAAATATGTTTCCTAGTAGCGGTCCACTGTCAGGCTGCTGATAATCCTCTGCATGGGAACATAGCTTCGTGAAGGAGAAGGGAAGGAGCGTTGGCCGGCAAAGCTTCCTGACACCCACTGTGAGAAGGGGTCAATGCCAAACGCTGAGGGAGTCACGGCCAAAGAGAAAAAAATAATCTCTTTCCCTGAGGGACTTACTGGGCATCACAAGTCTGTGGCGAATACATCCTAGGAAGGCTGGTTTGACTTCGCCCAGCTGCAAGGTTTTAATGCTTTGTAGTTACGTATTGTTGTTTCTGTGAGCACAACGTGGGTCATACAATGTAATACTCAAGGGTCCGGACTCCGGGGTCAGCTCTGCCGCTTACTAGCTGTGGGACTTCATTCCTGCCACCTGCACAGCATCCTCAATGGCCCCTGACCCCCAAACCGCACATGCTCTTTTTGCTGCCTCGCCTGCCCCCACTTGACCAATTCTCTCACGTCCAGTTCCAATCCCCGTGAGAGCAATTAAAGGCTCCCACCCCTGTCTCACGGCCGGGAGAACTAGTCAGAAACTGTGGACACAGGTGGGCGGTGTGGACTGTGGCCATTTAAGCCTGTTATGGAGTTATGGGTGGGCAGACAATGACTGACACTCCTCCTAACCAATAAAACCTAGACAAGAGACTCCTCCCTTCTAATTGGTCAGCCTGCTTCCAGAGGCCCTCAGCCGACTAAACTCTGTTCTCCTAGTAACAGGCACAGAGGGCCCACGGGGGCCCGTGGAAACCTTGGCTGGCTTTCTGTAACGAAACTACAACTGTGTTTTTTTGTGATCCAGAAAGCGCAAGACCTTTTTTTGCATAGCTATGCTACTGTCAGATGTAACTCATAGCAATGAGGACCCAACAGATTATATTATTTTTACTGCTGATACAACGCTTTACGTATAATACAGTTCTTTACTTTCTACAGACTGCCTTCACAGATGCTAGTTGATTTGGATAATATCCCTCCATTCAATGGAGGAGGATACAGCTCAGAGAGGTAGAGTAATTTGCACGAAATGAACTTAAGATCAGAACCCAGCTTTCCAGATTCTTCAGCTGGACTTCCTTACCTGTACCTGAATGTTTTGGGAAATGTTCAGAAAAATAATTCCAGAGACAACTGGATCTCACTTTTCCCCTCTCTCTGTTTTCCATTTTGGAAATCGTTTTCCCACAAGAATCAAGGTAAAGTAGACAGCAAACCGTCCGCAAGTACAAAAGTGAAATTTCTTAATGAATAGGGAAAATGGAGGACAGACATACCGATCCACCAGTGAAACAATAATCCTTTAGATGGGCCTGTCAGGGAGGGAAAAGTGTCCCCACAAATTCTTCTCCTATTGACAAGAGTCCGGTCATGACTGTGGGGTGGGGGGGGAGGGGGTACAGTCATAAGTCATATGTCTCAACTGTTCGCAGGGCCCAGTGCCCTGGGGACCCTGTCTCTGCCTCCTCCCCAGTCTGGGTGCAATGGAAAGGGCTGTGATGCCCCCCTCCTGGGTCCCCATGTCCTAATGGAGTGCATCCACTCTTCTCTGGCCTCTAAGCAAAAACAGTGACAAACTGCCTTTGGCCTCTGTCCTCCTTAAGTAGCAAAAAAAAAAAAAAAAGACCTGTAGAAATGTTCATATGTCTTGCACATGGTGACCTCAGTGGGGGCGTCTGGGCCCATATTCTTGGCTCTGAATCTCGGCACTGGGTGGCACTTGGCCAGAGAATGACCCAGTAGGGCTGGCTTTGCCATGTAAACAAACACATGCATGCAGACAAGCTTTTCTGAAAGACCGTTAGGAGGGAAATCTATTTTCTTACTCAAAATTACCCCGAAGTCCTTCAAAGCAGATGACTTGCCCAAGGGTGAGCTGCTGACTGCCGACAGAGGCCAGGCCACGTAGACCCTGGGTCTCTGGACACTTGCAGGGAAGCCCAGTGTCTTGATGAAGCCAGCAGTGAATGCTTCCCTCCTCCCAAATGATGTCGCCTTCACCAGCAATACAAGAGCCAAGATGCAGAAATTGTCAGAGGGCCCTCCCTCACCCTCCCCAAGACCCGTTACTAGCACTCAGAATCTTTTTGGGAAACCCATTCGGAAGCCCCCCAGTCCTGCAGGAACCTCCCGCAAAGTAAAAGTAACTGGATGGAGCTAAGCTGATGTGTCAGGAGCTTACAAATATGTGCATAAGAATTAATCCTGAATCCCCGAGTGTTCAATCAGAAGAGTTTCACACTGCCTCCCCTCCCCTCTGGAAAGGAGGTGGAAAGACAAGGAGAGAGGTCTGCGTTGGTAAAGAAATTTCCCAGGGGGAAACCAGGATAAACCTCTTCCCGGGCCTCTGAAACTCTGAGAGGATGCTTCTGCCTGAAAACGCCATGACCAGGTATGGCAAGAGGTTGAGAGTCTCTGGGCAAAACGATAACCTGGAGGGCACAGGTTTCTGCAGAAACACAGCAGAGAGACGGGACACCTGGTCCTTGTAGCACACAGGGTCTCCCATCCTGAATCGCTGCCTGTTTGGAGGAGGCCTTCTCCATATAACAGTGTTAGGGGCAGGGGAGAGTGCAGGGAGAGTGCAGGGAGGGACCACCGGGCACCTGACACCATCCAGGCCAGGACCTTGCAACCCCAGCAGGCCGGAGGGCACAGCCCACATCAGATAAGAAGGGTCCTGCTCATGCGACTAGCCCCGGATGTGAGAGGCGAGGTAAGGCAGGACAAACCCTTGTTTGATGGCAGGCCACTGTCCATGGTAGGGAGCCACGGAGACCTGTGCCGGGGACCACACAGCCCCCCTCCCCCCCCAACCCCCCACCCCCGCCATCTGGCCCAAGCTCCTGTGACAGAAAGAGCCTACTTTGCTCTGTTCCCAGAGACCAGCACTGCCCAAACCACCAGGGACTCTCACTCCATTAGCCAATGAAGAAATACTGAAACAGGGACAAACTGCCACCTCCTTACAGATGCACTTTTATTTATTTATTTTTTAATGTTTTTTTTTTGAGAGAGAGAGAGACAGAGAAACAGTGCAAGCAAGGGAGGGGCAGAGAGAGAGGGGAAACAGAGAATCCGAAGCAGGTTCTAGGCTCTGAGCTGTCAGCACAGAGCCCGACATGGGGCTCGAATTCACAGACCACGAGATCATGACCTGAGCTGAAGTTGGATGCTTAACCCACCGAGCCATCCAGGCGCCCCGATGCACATTTACCATAGAAATCCCACACATAAACAGCTGCTATCCGCAGAATAATTCTATCCACAAAATAAGTAGAAGGTTCGAAGAAAACTTTCACTTGGGCACAGTTGGGTGTGGCTTGCTGTTGGGGCCAAGAGCAAGCTGCATCTTTCATAGCCGGCCAGTCCTTTGGGACCAGCTACGCTGGCGGCCCTGTTCAGAGAGCACGCTGAAAGTCTAGGTCGGAGGCTCAGGCATATCAGATTTAATGATCCCCCCACAACCATGGCGGTTAAAATTTCTCAGAATCTGGCTACCATGGACAGGGGAGATTTGACTCTGGCTTCTGTATAACCCTGAACATCTTTCTAAAATCCATTCTGTGTTGTTTTGTCCCCTGGGGACATAAGCTAGGTCTAAGGAGCCTGCGTTTTTCGGCATAAGCACAGGGCACCCACCTTACTCAGCCTCAAGGTCGCTCTGCCCTCCCATTCCTGGTTCGGTTCCTGAGCAGAGACTGAACCGGACCCCAGGCCACAGGATCCCCTTGAAATCTCCTCTGCTGCCCCGCACCCACCCCATCTGGAAATTACCAAGTCCTTATGGACTTTGCTCTTTATTCATTCACAAAGAATGTAAGATTCCGTTTTTTTTTTTAAGAACTGAATAGGAGCCCCCTCGCCGCCATATCAGCGGGCTGTTCCACGCCAAGTCAGTAATTGCCCCGTTTCTAGTGCCTTTTTTCCTTCCACCAAAACCAACTTAAGCTGATTACCGCCATCTCAAACAACCTCACTGGGCTCTAGATATATCCATTTAATATGGCCAAGACAAGCAGCCAACCGCTGTTTTCAAAAGACGATCTGACAGATTCTATTCACTTTCAAAGTAGCTCTCCACGGCTGGAATAATGATCTTCCATTTCCCTCATTCTGACACCTTTCAATGATTTGTTGACGTCTGAAGACTTATGGGCAATTGCACAAGAGGCAGCTGGACTTTCCACCCCCAAAGGCACAAATACAGAAAGGATTCCCATACAGCATCTGAAATAACTCTGTTCTTTGCAAATGGATATCCAAATCTGCATGTTAATAGAGGCACTTTTATCTTCAAATATAACCTCAAAAAAAAGGAGGAAGGGGAGCCGGATTCATTTAACTGGTTCGCTGCCAGCTCAAGAGAAAGCACACCTTTCCCTCCAAACCCGGGTCGCCTCACTTGACCACTGGAAACAAAAAGATGCCGACATCCTGAGTTTTCAAACATCGCATGTTTGGGGCTGTCATCCGTTGAGGGAGAAACCCAAGCAACTGGTAAGAGGCCTTGACTGTTTCATCTGCTGCCAACGGGTTTTAAGTGAGCATCACTGGGGTAATGACTATTAATAATTTGCACTTGTATAGCCCTTTCTCGAGGGGGGGGGGTCTAAGTGTCCTCCCAGTGAACACAGGCCTGGAGCAGCAGCGAAGGAGCCTGCCTGCACCCCCAGGGGTCAGGGGTGGGGTGGGTGAGCCTCTAGCCTTGGGTCCCCTCTCCATTCCGGTCTTAGTGCAAGGAGGCCCACTGTCTTTCCGCCCTGGGCTCACTGGGGCCACAGGACCTTTTAAAAGAAGATGTGTAGCAAACATATCATCCAGTTACAAGTATGGTTCCATCACACGTAGGAGAGACAGGCATCGCCAATGCCTTTGGATTCTTCTCTCTTTCTTTTTTTTTTTCTGTCTTTCTCCCTGAGTTTGAGGACTTGAGTCTATAATCTGAGCAGTCTACCCAGCCCAGTGCGTGGTAAGTTTCAGCACGGGGCTGGTGCAGAGGGAGGAGAGCTACATTCTGCGGTGATCGGGGTCGTTCTCAGGGGTCACTAAGCGCACAGCGGTAGGAAAGGTAGGTAGGCAGACTGAGCAGGTTGAAGGTTACAGCTGGCATGTGGCCGTCCGGAGCCCTTCCACGCTGTCTGCTGGGGATGGAGAGGCGGCTGGATGAGGGGAGGGACGGCCAGGGAGGACTCCCTAGAGCGACCTGCCTTGGGGATTGCTGTCCGTCCAGAGATGCTGAGGCTGCAGAGGTTGAAGCCGCTTGTTTGAGTTTTCCAGCTGCAAGCAGATCGCCCCGCAAAGAGGGAGACCTCTAAGGACTCAGAGCACACGCACAAAAAACATCCCCCGGCCACTTCTCTCACCGGCTTCCAGCCAGTCTCTCAATCAACAGCGCCCCTTACTGGCCAGTGGGTTGCAAATCGAGGCGGTTCAGGGGCTCCTGATAACCACTGGTAACTTGGCCGCTGGCATATTTGTTTCATCCCTATTTATAGAATTTTGAGCATAGGGGGAACAGCTGCTCTTGAAATCCCAGATCAGTGCTCCCGACTACCCCTCCGTCTTGAACTCTGGTCTTGGCAAAGTCAGGGGCATCTCCGGGAGTTTTATCATCAGGGGGAGCTGCCTCTCCCAGGAGACCAATAACCACAAACACCGTGTGTGATCGCAGATCCAAGCGTCAAGAAGTCTCCATCAGTATCAAACGCTGTGGCAGGAGAATCCGCGTTCCCTGCGAGCAGGATGGATTTGAAATCTGAGTGGTTGATGTCAGAGGGCAGTCATTAAAAACCAGAGAGGGACTGAGACCTTGCTGAAAGAAACCCTCCCGATTAAAGTGCGCAAGGTTCATTAGCAAAATGCAATGGGTCAGCTGATCTGTTCGCGGGAGAGTGCAACGGGTGTGAGGGGGAGGGGTGCACAGAAAGCTGGCCTGGGTTATTTCAGGTGAGGGGATGGGCGCTCAGGGAGAGGAGAGATGAAGGGAATTTATTTTGGCGGAGATGCTTTATTTTGCTTTCTTGCTTGTGAGGATTCGTCCCCCTTGGGTAATTTAAAGTTTGTAAAGAACCCTGGAACTCCTCCGAGAGAACGGGGCGTTGCAAATAAAATAAAAAGGTCGCAGTGCTCATGTTGGTGGAGAAGCGTGGCCAGTGCCCTGCGTTAAGACTTAGATTTTTAGCTGACTGGTTAGGTAAGGTTTTTAGGCATTTGGGGGAAACTGCTTCTCACGTGCCCATCTCTTGCTTGCGGGCTTGTTATATGTTTGTTTACCCAGTGTTTATTGTTCTAGGCACTGGGCTATGATTTTACACATATCAATTCATTGAATCCTCACAGCAAACCAAAGGCATCAATTAATTCTTTCTGAATCCATGTGTGTTTAATCAAAAGAAGTTTATCATGCCCACCCCTCTCCCCCAGCCTTGGAGACAGAGGGTTAGCCTATCTGGCTGCTCTAAGCCAGACTTCTTAATCCCTCCCAATGCCATTATCAATATGTTGAACCCTATTCAGGAGTCTGTAGTGACTGCCCGTGCTTGCTTCATCATGTCTGATTTCCTCTCCTTTCCTCAAAAAAATCTTTCAGGATACTCCTCCACTCCGGCGTCCTTGAGGGGAGGAGAACAACATTCCATAATCAGACAATCTTGCTATTATCTAGTAAAACGTATTGAACCTCATGGACTATCCACACTAACTTTTTCAACGTTGAGACGTGTTTTCTAACACACACAGCCTGCGGGGAGGTCCGGCCGTAGTTTCCCCAGGCCACCTGCTCTTGCTTATCCAATAACCGGGGACAGAGCCTCAGTTCTAGCCCTTGGGCAACACCATGCAGTCATTCACTTAAGAGGAATAAGGGAAAACTATGATCCTTGTTGTGAAGACTTACCCAGTGTGGGAAGTAAAGCAGAGGAGGGCCACCCTTCAAGGCGTGGCTGGACCACTGATATAGGTTAGGCACTCTCTAGAGGATGTGTTTTTGTTTGATCCATTTCTGATTCCTGACTGGCGCCCAGATGCTGATGCGGCGGTGTTAACTTGTACATTTTTTAAAATGCGTTGCCTTGTATTTTAAAATTATTTCCAAATCATAGGGAGGTTGCAATTGTCTCTGCAAATTGCTAATTGTCATAGCTCATCTCTTTTGTTTCCTTCGATCTGGAATAGTTCCTGTCTCTAAGACTTCCTGTCTTCTACAGGCCAATTCTTTTGTAGAAGGTGGGTTTTTCAGGTAATTCCTGATGATTAGATTCAGGCTAAGCATCTCTGACATAAACATCTCAGATGGGATGCTGGGTTCTTCACATTGCCTCTGGCCAAGTGGTACATGACTCTAAATTACCCCAATACTCCTGACTTTAATGTAAATCAAATGATTAAGGTGATGTGTTCCACGTGCCTCCACTGTAAGGTTACTTTCCCCCTTTTGTAATTAATAAGACACGTTGTCGGGGGCTCCTGGGCGGCGCAGCCGGTTAAGGGTCAGACTCTTGATTTCGGCTCAGGTCATGATCTCACTGGGCTCTGTGCTGACCGCATGGAGCCTGCTTGGGATTCTCTTTCTCCCTATCTCTCTGCCCCTCCCCTACTAGCCCTCCCCCCACTCTCTCTCTCTCTCTCTTTCTCAGAATAAATAAATAAACCTAAAAAATAAGATACATGGTAGGGAGGTACTCTGAGGTGAGACAGATACCCCATTCGCCCCCCCCCCCGCCATCAAACATGCACTCACTGTTTTTAACATCCATGGATGTTTCTTGGTTGGATTAATAATTACTATGACAGTTGCCAGTTGACGGATTTCTAGTTTCATCTATGTTTATTAGTTGGAATTCTACTTTAAGGGAAAGCTCTACTTTTACCCTTAGTTTATTCATCTGTTTCTATATGTCTATAAGAACTTGTGGGTTCCTATTTTTTAAGAGGCTATACTAAACTACTATTATTATTTACTATTATATACTAAACTACTATTTATTTTTAGGCACGAATTGTCCAAGATGTGGCCAGGAGGAGCTCCCTCACATTGGCTTCTGTGTTCTCTTGACGCGTTCCCATCATTCCCGGGCCCTTCTTCCCTTTCCGACACAAGACTTTCCACCTTCACATGTGCTTTCCCTACCCCAGCCTCAGAATCAGCCATTTTCCCAAGGAGCGAGGGTTACCGTTGGTTAGGATTTTAGCAACCAAGGTCTGAGCACGAAATGTGTCGCCCGTCACTGGGTGGCACTACTCCCAGGCCCTCCCAGTGGACAGAGCAAGAATGTGCTTGCCTGGGGTCATGCTGACCAGACACGGAGAGCTCCAATTGCAGCCCAACTCCAAAGGGCTTATTCTAGATTCCTTTTCCACATGTGTAACTCCCTGCTTCCACTTGAGAAATCTGGTTCCCATATTGGCCTCCGTAGACGTGGTGTCTGTGGTCCAGAAACATAGTTGATATACATAATGTCATCAGAGGCCATCTCCAATCTGGAGAATAATGATCATAGCATTCTTTTTTGTACTGTCAGGTGTTAGGGACACCCTGTATTTGTTTAGCAGGCCTGTGCGGGGACGGTCTCCCATGGTTTCAGCTGCCGCACCCACTCCCAACCAGCAGAAATGCTGACACCCCACCTCAGGCTCACCCCCTCATCTCCCACAGTGTCCCAGTGCTAAGATGAACCCCTCGGATTCATGATTGGGCTAAAAAGAGTGTCTATGTCCTCCTCCTTCCCCAGGAGTTGAACAACTGAAAGGTCTCTGCTGGTATCAGAGTTTTCACAAGTACTGGAGACTATTGAGAAAGTGAGGGAGCAGAGGGCTCGTCCTGTCGCACATACCTTGTCACTCCAATGGTCCTCTTGGTCCCTCTTAGTTGAGTTACTAGGTTCCACTGGTGGACCTTTGTTTCTGCTGCTCCCTTTCCTAGATCACATCTCCCAGGCTTCTGGTGTGCTTCAGCGCATCCTCGCCACAGATCCTGCCCTGGGTCCCACGACCGCTTAGAGGAGTTCCCTTTGGTTCCTTGCTGCTGTACTCCGGACACTACGCAGCCTGTATTCCTATGTGGTTACTTCTTTCTCTCTGCATCAGAGGCATTAGTATAGCAGCCTCTGTAAATGCTTTGCTATATCCTAAGGATGAGACTTTACAGTCCTCACAGCATCTGGTCAAACGCTGTCTCCTCCATGCTCCCTACAAGGGCTACTTTCAAAAAACAAAATAAAACAAACAAACAAACAAAAACAGTGCTGGCGAGGATGTGGAAAAATTGGAATCTTTGTGCCTGTTGGAGGGAATGTAAAATGGTACAGACGCTGGGGAAAAAAGTTGACAGTCTCTCAAAAACTTAAAAAGAGAGACCGTATAATCCAACAATTCCACTTCGGTGTGTACACCCAAAAGAATGGAAAGCAGGGATCCAAAGATCCTATGCATGTTTGCAGCAGCATTATTTATGATAGCCAAAAGGTGAAAGCAACTCAAGTGTCCGTCCATGGATGAATGGATAAATAAAATGTGAGTGTATATATATATATATACACTCACATTTTATTTATCCATCCACATATATATATATACACATATATATATCTTATTTAGCCTTTAAAAAGAAGGAAATTCTGACATATGCTACAACATGAATGAAACCTAAAGATCTTATGTGAAGTAAAATGAGCTAGACCCATGATTTCACTTAAAACAAGGCCCCTAGAGTAGCCAAATGCATAAGGACAGAAAGTAGATAGGTATTTATCCAAGGGATACAGGTGTGTTGTTTCAAAGGGACACATGCACCCCAAAGTTTATAGCAGCATATCAGCAATAGTCAAAGTATGGAAAGAGCCCAAATGTCCATCGACAGATGAATGGATAAAGAAGATGTGGTATATATACACAAAGGAATACTACTCGGAGGTTAAAATGAATGAAATCTTGACATTTGATACGACATGGATGGAACTGGAGGGTCTTATGCTAAGCAAAATTAGTCAGTTGGAGAAAGACAAATATCCTATGACTTCATTTATATGTAGAATTTAAGATACAAGACAGATTAACATAAAGAAAGAGAAGCAAAAATAATATAAAAACATGGAGGGGGCAAACTATAAGAGACTCCTTATTACAGAGAACAAACTGAGGGTTGCTGGAGGGACTTGGGGCCGGGGGATGGGCTAATCAGGCGAGGGGCATTAAGGAGGACACCTGTTGGATGCGCACTAGGTGCTGTGTGTAGGTGATGAATCAGTAAATTCTACTCCTGAAATCATTATCGCACTACATTGACTAACTTGGATGTAAATTTTGAAAAATAAATTAATTTTAAAAAATAAAAAATAAAGGACAAAGAAAACCACCCCAAAGTAGAATGGTGGTAACCAGGGACTGAGGGAAGAGGAGAATGGGTGGTTATTGTTTAATGGAGACAGAGTTTCAGTTTTGCAAGACGAAAAGAACCCTGTGAATGGGTGATCGTAACACTCACACAACAGTCTGAATGCACTCAGTGCCAATGACCTGTACCCTTAAAAATGGTCAAGACAGTGACACCTGGGTGGCTCAGTTGGTTAAGCGTCCAGCTTCGGCTCAGGTCATGATCTCACGGTTCGTGGGTTTGAGCCCCTCATCAGGCTCTGTGCTGACAGCTCAGAGCCTGGAGGCTGCTTTGAATTCTGTGTCTCCTCTCTCTCTGCCCCTCCCCCACTCACACTCCATCTCTCTCTCTCTTTCTCTCTCTCTCTCTCTCTTCCTCAAGAATAAATAAATATTAAAAAAATTTTTAAATGGTCAAAATGGTAAATGCTATGTGTATTTTACCACATTGAAAGAAAACTTACCTCTTCACTTGTAAGGTGGTTGTGATATTGAATAAAATAATATACATAAAGCACCAAGTACAAAGTTCAGTACATAGCAGGTGCTTAGTGACAATTATCATTATGGTTTTGCAAGGAGCTCAGGAAATGTTGGATGAATTGATTAATTCACTAAGAGGTATATTTTCTGTCCTCCAAGAAAAGCTTTTTGAGTTTTGTGAGTGGGGCTTGGAGTTGAGGGATGGGCATATTGGAAGAGCTTCTTTTCTGTAAACAGGCGGCTGCTGACAGACAGCATGTAAATGACATCACTACAGGGTCCCTCCCATTGCCTGCAAACTCACTCCATGAGGGTCACTTCTCCAGCAAAGGCATCACCTGCAGACGGCCCCTCTGTAGCAGTACAGATGCTAACCTAGAGGGAGACTCCATTAGCTGGATCATCTTGCTGTCACCTGGCAGGAAGCAGGACCCCGCAGAGAGGGACATCATCAGGCATACTGTGATGGAGAAGAAGAGTTGGAAAAGCCCAGAAAACGTGTGTGGTCCAGGGCAATCCCCAGACGAGGCTGCAGTCAGCCCCAAGTCCAGAGGAGAAGCAAGTTAGAGTTGAACTTCTCTCTTGACTACTCGCTCTAAGGCAGGTGGACACCACCACCTGGTCCTCAGTACGCACACTTGAATTACAACAACTTTGCGAGGCGGGTATCATTAACTCCATTTTAGACAGGAGACTGAAGCTCAAGGCTTTTGGTGAATATCAAACAGCTCGCCAGGACTCGAACTGGGGTCTTCTGATTTCCCCATTTGGCGTTCTTAGCATAACTGGTGTCCGCACACCACCAGGGAGAGCTAACATTAGCACTGTCCCCTTGCTGTTACCATTATCCTTGTATCAACCACTGGCCCCGCCCCCCATGATGTGCCCCGCACGGTGGGAAGCAGCTGACATAGGCAAGCCCCGTTAATCTCCATAACAGCAATACTGTGTCTGTACAATTATCGTCTTCATTCTGCAGATGAAGAAAGAGATAGGATTAGAAACTTGCCCCAAATCAGGCTGCCAGCAAGCGTTTGACCAAGCACCTGGTGCCCTAGATGAGACACCACACAGGGACATTCTCCACGGAAAAGTCCTTTTGGCAGCCCCAAGCTGTTGCCCCAGCGGGCACCGGGGAAGCCTGGCCCACCATGTCACACTCCTCCGATCCCTTTCCAGTCTGTGGCACCCACGAAGATGTGCCCAAGTGTTTCCAGGTGGGCTTTCCTCCGGAGATGGGGTGGGTCTCTGCACTGCACTGGGTCTTTGGGACGCTTGGGTCTAGTTAAATTGAAATCTTCTCCAAAGAAATCCAGACCATTGGAATATCACATAGGTCTTCTGGAAAGTCTTATTAAAATAGAGTGCTATTTATCTTGTCGATTTATTAAAAATATTTAACCTAATCATGGGGCATGTGAGTGGCTCAGTCAGTTGAGCATCTGGCTCTTGATTTTGGCTCAGATCATGATCTCATGGTCTGTGACTTGCCGCCCTGCATTGGCAGTGAGCGCCGTGCCTGCTTGGGATTCCCTCTCTCCCTCGCCCACTGCCCCTCCCCCCATAAATAAATAAACTTAAAAAAAAGTTTTAAACTGATTATTATTTTATTTTTTACCTTCCTCTTATTTTAATATTATTTACAGCTTACATACATACTTCTATATTATAATAACATTTGTATATTAAAATATTATTAATATGTTAGGGGGTTTCATTTTGTTTTGTTTTACCTTAGTTTATAACAAAGTGTAGAGTAAAGCTTCTCCAAAGTTATCATGATTGGTTGTTACCTAAAGCTTTATCTAACCCTTCACCAACCAAAAAATTATTTTTGAAAACTGTTTAGATATATAACGTCTATGTATGCCACACATTAAATAAAATGAACATTTTTAAGTATTTAAGTGAAGCATGAGAATTCTACAGATCTCAAGGCAGCAGGGGCATCTCGGAGTCCAGGTTTTCTAGAACTCTGAATTCCTGACCTCCTACGAAAGAATCCTGCATTGAGAATGTGGTTAATTGTGAGAAGGTCTGACTCGCATCCTAGCCCCTGCATTGCTTTGGAACTACTGGAAGGTGTGCTCTCTCTCACTCTTCATTCTTTATGCCCACAAACCGTCCTGCCCATGGGGTGGGGGAGGAATCATCACCTTTTGCTATCAGTGTGTGTGTGTGCGTGTGCGCGCGCACCCATGCGCCTACACATAAATACGACTCTTCCATTCCAAAGGAAAACAACCTGAACATTCACAGGAGTTTAACCCAAGCATTTCCTGGAGAGAAGCCAGAAGCCAGAGGAGCGTGGGTGCTGGCTGGGACAGGTGCTGGTGGCCACCATCGTGTCCAGGAGCTGAGCGGGAGACAGAAATGCCTGAGTGCCAAGGTCTTCGTTTCCCATCTCCAGCCCACACTGGATTCCCACGTGGTGAGGGCAGGCAGGAGGCTGTATCAGTCCATTAGGATAAAACGACCCATTGGGGGGACGTTTTGCTGACATCAAAAAAGACCCGGCAGCAAAGGCACATACATCATCTCAAAAGTTAGGAATACCGCGTTTCACATAATTAGCTTTTTTTCGAACGGGTTGATAGCGATAATAGAAGCCATTTCTGAAAACGAGCTGAGAAATAGGAACGTGGCCCACATTTATAAGCCGTGTGAGTCTGTGGCTGTGGTTTTCACCCTGCACACGGCTCACAACTTCTTGCTGCGCGAGACACGGGTCTGAACAACACAAAAGCCTAATTCCGTCTGCACCTCATTACTGTGTGTTTCGTGCAAACAATTGCCGGTTTCTAGCATAACAAGGAGACCCGTGGTGTCTGCACCAAACATATTCCTCGGAGAATGAGAAATCTCCAACCGGGAAAGAGGAGATTCTTGTTAAGCCCTGGAAATAGGGCTGAAATGTAAATGTGCGTTCCCTTCCACACGTGCCTAATTGCCCATAAATGTCATTAAGTTGAGAAATGTTTTCCACCAAATTAACTTTGCCTCATGTTGTCTAATTAGCAGCAGAAGCGGGAAGGTAACAATTTATCAGTCATGTTTAAGAAAACATGTTTCACGGGTGACTTTTGGCTAGCGTGAGGGTGAGCCAGGTATTGAAACTGTCAAAATCAGGCCTCCTCCCAGCAATTAAGCACAATGTCTCTGTTTGGGGGCCAAGAATTTTACAACCACCTCGCAGATGTTGTTTAAAAATTGTGGGGAGTGTGGTCTTCCTGGGAATGTGCTGTGCACCTCAACGAGAGGTTTGGGGAAGAAGGAAAGGTGACATGGGTATTGGAACCAAACCTCTCGGGCAAAAAACCGGGGGGCAAGGACGGGAAGGACTGATTCCATTTTTAGTCTTTTTCAAAACTTAAAGAGAACCCTCTCCCTGGGGGTTAAACAAGTCGTGTACACACTGTGCTTTTACTGCTCGCTAAGGACTCGCCTAGTGGTCTAGCCTCTCCAAAGCCCCGAGATAAGGGTCCTTGATGTCTCCATTCTGTAATGGGGAAACTGAGTCCCAGAGAGGAGCTACTTTCCTGGTTTCATGGAGCCGGTGAGCGTGGGGATGGGACTTGAACCCAGTTCTTAGGACTCTAGAGCTGAAGCCTGGCTTTCTGCACGCTAAAGGCACGTATGAGTTTGCTGGGGCTGCCAGAACAAAGTACCATAAAATAAGTACCCTAGGCAACCATTGTATATTGTGGGGTTAAAAAAATTTTTTTAATGTTTATTTTATTTTCGAGAGACAGAATGTGAGAGAGGGAGGGGTAGAGAGAAAGGGAGACACAGAATCTGAAGCAGGCTCCAGGCTCTGAGCTGTCAGCACACAGCCCAATGAACGGTGAGATCATGACTTGGATAGAAGTCAGATGCTTAGCCAACTGGGCCACCCAAGGGCCCCTGTGTATTGTGTTTTGTCCCACAGTCCTGGAGGCTTGGGGTCTGAGGTCAAGGTGTCAGGCAAGGGCAGATTCCCTCTGAGGCTGTGAGGGGGTCTGTCCCATGCCTCTCCCCGGGCTCCGGGTGGTTCGCTGGCTCTTAGAAGCGTCACTCCGATCTCTGTCTCCAGTGTCACACGCTGTCAGCCCTGTGTGCATCTCTCTGTGTCCACATTTCCCCTTTTTATAAGGACAGCTGGAATTTTGGATTAGGGGCCCAATCTCCTCCAGCATGACCTCGTCTTAACTGATTACCCCTGCAACCACCCTGTTTCCGATTAAAATCACATTCTGGGGGTGCTTGGGGGACTCAGTTGGTTAAGCGTCTGACTCTTGATTTCGGCTCAGGTCATGATCTCACAGTTTGTGGGTTCAAGCCCCACACTGGGCTCTGGGCTGACAGTGGGGAGCCTGCTTGGGATCCTCTCTCCCTCTCTCTGACCCTCCCCCATTCGTCCTCTCTCTCCCTCCCTATCTCTTTCTCTCTCTCTAATTAATAAGTAAACTTAATAAAATAAAATAAAATTGCATTCTGAGGGACTGGGAGTTAGGACGTCGACATTCTAATTTGGGGGGTTCATAATTTGACCGGTATCAGGCCTCCTAGGCCTTCCTCATGCTTAAACTGGCTGCGCGAACTTAGCTGGATAGACATTACATCTCCATTCTCACTAATCCCTAACTGAAATGTTGCATTTGAGTACACACGTAAGGCACAGGCCAGAGTCACGTGCGTCACCAACTGAAACAGCAGATATGTTCAAGTCATGTCGCAGTTGTAGGAAATCTCTAGAAATACTGTTTGCACGTTGCCATTTCAAAATTCTGTACGTGGGAGGCTTGCCAATGGATCTTACTCAATGTGTGTTTTCAAAGAAGCGCGTTTTGATCTATCGGGTAGATGTGGCTTTGCAAGACATTTTCGTCGCTGTCTTTCAAGGGAATTGGTTTCCTTTGTGATTCTGAGTGTTTTTATCACAGGCCCTGGGAAACATGATTCTGAGGAACGGCCCAGAAGCCTCCTCGGGAGCACAGAAAGGGGGAAGTGCTGGGCAGAGGGGCACCCAGGTGGCTCAGTCAGTTAAAAGGTTAAGCACTCCGGCTCAGGTCATGATCTCGCGGTTTGTGGGTTCGAACCCTGCTTCAGGCTCCGTGCTGGCACCTCAGAGCCTGGAGCCTACTTCGGATTCTGGGTCTTCCTCTCTCTCAGCCCCTACTCTCCTGGTGCTCTGTCTCTCTCTGTCTCAAAAATAAAATTTAAAAAGTGGGGAGAGGGCCGTGACTGTGCTCGCCCGCCCTTGTCACAGGCCACAGGGACTTGTTCCTGGCTGCACCTGGGGGTGCCTTAGAGAAGACAATGCATGAGCAGGACACCCCACGCCGACCTCAGTGGGGCCCCGCGCTCTGGGACTGAGGAGTGCGCCCCTGGGGTGGGAGGCCGGGCAGCAGAGCTCTCGCCTTTGTGCAGCTGCACCCCGGTTCTGCGCTGCACAGGCCCGCGGGCTGTTTTCCCCACTCATCAGTGCCTGAGGCGCCCCTAAGTCAGTCCAAATGAGAACAACGCTTTCTTTCTCACTGGGAACATGCGTGGAGGCCACCACTGTCCTCGCGGACGTTGGCAGACACAGGGCCTGCCCCTCCGTGCTGGGGAGGAGAGAGGGCACCAGGCCACGTGCAGGATGGTGCGCCCCTAAGCGCCCAAGTGCGTCCCTCAAACCACATGCGTCCCGCAGGCTCCTGGGTTGTGTAATTAAGTGCCTTCAACCTGGCCTTCGGAAAGCCCTTGGCAGTTTGGGAATCCACAGCTTAAGGGCGCAGGAAACTTGGAGAGTGACTGCTAATGAAGGAAGAGGGTGAGGAGGGAGGGGGTAGAAGCTGGATTATAATGGGCATCAAAAACACATACCTTGGCCCAGGGAGAGTTGCTACCATAGTGGGAAGTTTCGTGTGTGTGTGTGTGTGTGTGTGTGTGTGTGTGTGTGTGTGTGTTTTCACTCTCAGGGGTAGGTGCAGAAGTTGCTAAAATGCACCTAAATTAATGGCTTTATAATAGGAAGCATTTGGGTGCCTGGATAGCTCAGCAGGTTAAGCGTCTGACCCTTGATTTTGGCTCAGGTCATGATCTCAGGGTTGCAGGATCAAGCCCCGAGTGGGGCTCCCTGCACTGACGGTGAGGAGCCTGCTTGGGATTCTTTCTCTCTCTCTGCATGCTGCCCCGCCCCCCTGCAAATAAAGAAATAAACATTAAAAGAAAAAAAAAAGAGCTCGAGCCTCAAGGCAGTCCTCATTTCTAAACCTCACAAAGTCTATCTATAAAATGGCATTAATTCAGATGTAACACACATACCGGCACGTAGACTGCCCAGCACAAAGTAACACACCACTCACATGCCTCATCCTTAGAGCCCCTGGAATGATAGAAGTTGAAGGAAAATTGCGTGGATTCTCTTTTGCACTGGACCTTCTGCTAGGGCGATGGCTCCTCACCTGTTAGAAAGCCACTGATCTCCTTAAGAATCTAATGAAAACGGGGCACCTGGGTGGCTCAGTGAGTTAAGCAGCCAACTTCAGCTCAGGACATGATCTCACAGTCCGTGGGTCTAAGCCCCGAATCGGGCTCTGTGCTGACGACTCAGAGCCTGGAGCCTGCTTTGGATTCTGTGTCTCCTTCTCTCTCTCTGCTCCTCCCCTGCTCATGCTTTGTCTCTTTCTCTCTCTCAAAAAATAAGTAAACATTTAAAAAATATTTTATTTGTTGACAATTTTCAGATAAAATGTACTCCAACAAGATTAACGAGCATCCTATTAAACCATGTCCTTTAGCCCGGGAAAGGGGTAAAGCACAAACCTATGAGTGATCGGAGTTGAAAGGAAGAAGGAACCCTTACTTTTTCAACACTTTAGGGTCGTGTTTCATGACACTGTAAAGGTCTGATTATATGAAGCACTGGTGTGGTAACAGTCATATCTCACTTGGAGCATGTCGATTCCGTAATCCTATAATCCTCTCTGCACAAGGTCACAACCGCCCCGCCGGTGAACTTAACTGAGGGAGATCAATGTGTATGACTTACGGCCTGCATATATAGTGCAACTTTATAAACCAGCTGAAAGTCTGCCTATTTGTAATCTTTCTTGGGGGAGGGGGCTGTTCTTGGGGAAGCAGGGAAGAAACTAACTTCCCAGAAGTTCTGCCCTTGGCGAATATTTAAACTATTGTGGAAAACTGAGTGTGTCCATCTGCTACTGCTACGTATTGAACTAAAAACTCAGTGGCTTTACAAAATAGTCAGATTTGATCCCCTGCATGCCTACCTGTGGGTGGGCTGGGGCAGGCTGATCTGGGCTGTTCTCCTGGGGAGCTAAGTCTCAGGCAGCAGCAGTTGGGGTGATGCTGTGTCTTACTGCAGGTCTGGGGCTTAGCAGAAGCAGCTCTGATCCACATGTCCCCTCTGTCCCTCTGACCCTCATCCTCCTTGAACCAACAGGCTGGCCACGCATGTTCCTCATACTAGTGTCCCATGTTTATTAGTGTTTGACATGGGTGGTTTTTTTTTGTTTTTGTTTTTTTTTTTGTTTTTTTAATCTTCGCAAAAGCACAAGGGAGCAAGCCGAATCTCGCGAGAGTTTTTCCGAGGCCCCTGATTGCTTCAGGCCCAACAACATCCCATCCACCAAAGTCATAAGACCACCTCCATTGCTACACCTACCGTCAAAGGTAGGGGAAGGGTTAATATTTCTCAATGGTAGAGCTCTGATCTCATCGATCATGATGGGAGCAAGGGGGAGGCTTTAGAGAAATAGGATGGTTTGCGGTGTTTCTCAACTTTGCACATTGCAATCACCTAGAGAAGTTTCAAAGTTATTGATGGGTGGGTCCTACCACAAAGGCCGTTCTGGAGGGCGGCGTCGGCATCAGGGTCCCAGGTCCCAGGGAGTTTGAAAAGCACTCCTTAGACCCCTCAGAGCCTTCCTCGAGAAGAGTGGTTCCCATCCCCCACTGCACATGAGAATCACCTCCAGAGCTTTTCAAAACTTCCAGAGCCAGAGACACCCACCCCCCAAGCATTTTATTTCTTGGTAGCACCCCGATGGTGCTGATGGGTGACCAGGGGTGGGAGCAGCGGCACCCTAGTGTCATTTGTTTTGTCCATGAGCTTTCTCACTCATGACAAAAACAAGAGGTCATTAATACTCGGTGCCAGGCACTGTGCTGGGCCCTGGTGACATCACCATCCACCAAAATGGACAGACCCTTCTCTCACTGATCTTAATGCACGAGAGGAACAATTAAGTCATCACACTAAAGAACAAGCAAAAGGCTCCAATGGCAAAGAGCCCAGGTCTGTGACAGCAACAACAGAGAAATCTACCCCGGCAGAAGTCACAGAAGGCTTCCCTGAGGAGGCTGTCCTAGGTGGACACCTCAAGGAACCAAGTCCCGATCTAGAAATGCTAGAGAAAAGGAGGACTGGCTTGGTGAGGTTGCAGGGAGGTAGATTTGGATGATGGGGGGTGGAGGCCTGCAGACGTTTGGGGGCTGTGAGATTTCCCAGTTAGTCATTTCAGCTCCTTGGGGACTGCAGTGGGGGTGTGTGGAGACGGCTCGCACACACACCAGTTGTGAGCATCTCTTCCCAACTCTTGTTATTTAGTGGCATGCCATTGAAGGCTCAAAAAAAAAAATCCAGGTGGGAGTATTTATCCCACAGAAATGAGTCAGTGCTAAAAATTAGGGATGTCTCTATTCCCACCCCTGGAAAGCCAGTGTTAAATCGTTACTGCATACCCCTGGCTGAACGGAACTTTTAGCTTGGGAGTCTTGGCTCATTGAGTTCTAGATCAATCAAGTTAGGGTTGAGGCCAGAGAAGGGAATGAGCACAGAACCTAAGATGTAGAGAAGAAAGCAAACCTAAGCACGTGGCTGGACGCTCCCCTTGGCTCTAGTGTTAGGAGCCTGGGAATATGGACATGACGACACACGGACACCGCGTGCAATGGGCTCTTGTGTAGGTAGCTTCTCTGGATTTATTCGCTCATCAAATTCAAAGTTCAGGGACATTAAAAAATGTAGGGTCTCTTCCTAGACGTTGTGTATCATACTAAGAAAACGTAGCAAAGCCCCCTCCCTCCCCACCATCTCTGCCTCGCCCTTCCTTCTCCTGTGCCTCCAACACTTGAGATGCACACTGAAGGCTACAGTGCAAAATAAAACCAGGCCAGGAATCCAGGAGTCCGGTGTGGCAAGAGCTGTCAGGGTCCCATCAATATTCCCTATTCTGGGGCTTCCTCCAAAGACTGCCCCTTTCATTGAAGGTTTGTTCACTTTACCTACACGCGCTGGAACATGAACGCCCCAGAAGCAAGGTCAACCAACCGGTGAAGACTCGGTTGGGATGGCCCTGGGGTCCTCTCTGTCCCAAGTCCTCCAGAGAGTTGCACTCATCTCCCCACTGCCCCCCTCAGCCAGGTAACTTGCTTAATAATGCATCTTTAATTGGCTTCCACACATTGGCCCCCACTCTCCTGCAATGTTTCCTGTGATCATCTCCCGAATAAACTATCTGCCTCAAATCTTTGTCTCTGAGGCGGCTTCTAGAGGACCCCAAAAGAAAACATCAGGATTCTAAAAATGTGCTCTGAAGCTTTACACAAATTGCTAGTCTCTCTGAGGCCTGTTTTTCTCCGGCATGAAGTGGGTACACGTAAGACTGAGTGCCTCTTACCTCCCTCACAGGGATGATTCAAGGGGGGTATGAGATCGTAGGAGCATCGGGGCTTAAGAGAAGTCAGAGCAGATGCTGCAAGACACGCTTCTCTGGAAGACATTCGATGTCACTGAGAAAGGGATTTCACTTCCTACATAGTTTCTGGAGGAGCAAAGGTGGATTTGACTAAAAGCGGTTTTGGAGCTGGATCTTGCCCAGAAAAGAGAGGATGAGACAGAGGAGGAAAGGACAAGAAAACGAAATGTGAACCATCTTCCAGTCTCATAGCCCACAGTCACGGTTGTTTCTAAATCGCCCCAAGAGACGTGTTGAAGATCACAGGACATGACACGCAGGACAGCCGATGGCAAACCCATGTCACAGAATATAAACAGTGTCCTCAGTTGTCCAAGTCCCAGGGCTGCAAACACACAGAAACAAAGCTGACTGGATGTATAAAGATGTGAAAAACTCCCCCTTTTAAAAGGAGAATCCTCTTTGGAAACATGCTCTTCCAATAACAAAACTAGAGAAAGAACACAAATGTTCAATTAAATACTATTTGGATCAGAAATGACAGTAGGAAGGGAATGGAGGGTGGTCCCGGGTGGGTTCTTGGTTTACGCCATTGTCTCTGAGCTCAGCAACCTGGCACATATGGTTCATAAAATTATCCCAGCGCTGTCACACATGTGGACAAAGGGACAGCCACATCCCCACTTCTGATTCTGTGCCTTACTTTTAAGGTGTCATACCCTTTATAACGCTGCTTCCGTGCTGCAGGAAATGAAGAAAGGGGGAGTGGGGGTGGAGAATCGCAGAGAACCGGTTTCAAACACAGCTCTACCCCACACTCCGGGATCTGGCTTTATGATTAGAGGTCTGTGCGCACACAAAGGCCCCTCCCCAGACTCCTTAGGACAGAAGCTGTGGCCCCAGGAAGGCGCATGCGTTATGGGCACCGTCCTCCACACCTCAACAGAGCCGAGAATGCCCAACTAGCGAGAGATCCGGATTCATTTCTGGTTCTTGAAAAACTGGGGAGATTCCGACTTCAGGGCAGTGGCCTGTGCTCCTGTAAGTCTCAGCACTTTCCAGCCGGCCACTTAGGACGAGGGACTAAAGCCCCTGACTCACGCACTACAAGTTCCTGAAAGTTTTTTCTTCTTTTTCTCATTCTGAAGAGCTCCCAAGCCAGGCAAGTTTCAATCCTATATAAATTCAGATGATGCACCCGCACAAAGCCCCAGAAGATTTGCAATGGAAATGGCAAGTGGTCCTTAAGTCCCGAATCCAGTGTGACGCTCGCAACGTTATTACGGCGTCTGATTTGGGATTCAAATGCCGCTCAAGACAGTGGCCCTTTATTAAGTTTCTGACAGTCATCACCTTGCTCGCCGGCCGTATCTCACGTACCGCTTATCTTGGCACACTATGGAGTTACACTCACCCAGGGGCCACCCAGGGAGAAGAGATGCACAAAACGGAGCCCACCACGCACCACGCCCACAGCTCCTGCTCCAGGCCTTTCCCCTGCGCCCGCCGGCCTGGCTGAGGACGGCTCGTCTCTCTGAGCCAACAACCCCAAAAGGGCTGCTTCTGTGGCTGAGCCAGGTACCTGTTGACCGGCCTCCCCCCACCATCCAGTTCAAATCCTCTGTTGCTGTCACTGACACATGCCTCCCGGCTCATCTGGGTGGCCCAGCCTCATTAGGAAGGGATTTGGTGCCTGTTAGTTAATTGAGGCCCGTTCCCACCACCTGCCACTCGTGGGCCTCATCTGCACACTAACAGCTCCTAATTGTCATCATACGGCGGGGTCCCCACAACAACTTGAGAACAGATCCCGAGCAGCGCGGGCAGGCTCTGCGCCGGTTCAGGAGCACTGTAACAATTTATCAAGGGGCCAGATGTACAGCGAAGAGAGGCGCCTTGTGCCAACAACGGTGTGAAAGTTTGCTGTTTATTATGCTCTCTGGGCTGGTAAGTGTAGAGATGGGCTTCTCGGGGAGATTTCGTTTAGGGCACGTGAAAGCCCTCATCAGGACGGGCACAAAAGCCACTGAAATCAAATGGCTCAGACACCCGATTGCACTGCCTCCAGCAACGGGGTGCTTATCGGAGCTTAAGGTGAACCAGTGCATTTGTTTGCTTTCTCCTGTTCAGAGACTGAGAAGTGTCTAGGGTGTCAGAGCACTGTCCCCATGTCCCGTTTCCAAAGAGTCTGAGTGGAAAAAGGTGCAGAGCAGAGTACCAATGGCTGATCACTCCTTAGAACGGAGAGGGAAGTGGGGAAGGAGACACAGCTGGGCCGGAGGGAGAGTGTGGAACACGCAGCAATGAGGAGAGAGATGGGAAACGGTGCCCTCGAGCTGAAGAGCCGGGTGGGACATCGGTGCAGGCGTGGAAGGAATACACATGGAAACAGAGCGGAAGGCAGAGGGTGTGAGAACTGCATATAAAGAGAGAAAATCAGGAAGGAGGGAAAGGGGAAGGCTCTGTCATTACAGGAAATTTTTAGGATCTGGGAGCCCGGGAATCCACATCCATAAGGAATCCCTCTGGGCTGAATAGAAATCAGACTACGGGGGTGCCTGAGTGGCTCAGTTGGTTAAGCATCTGACTCGTGATTTCCGCTCAGGTCATGATCTCGTGGTTGGGACAGTTCGAGCCCCACTTTGGGCTCTGTGCTGACAGTGCTAAGTCGGCTTGGGATTCTCTCTCTCTCTCTCTCTGCCCCTCCCCCACTCGCTCTCAAAATAAATAAATAAACTTAAAAAAAAAGAAATCGGACTATGGTGACAAACAAGATGAGAGTTTTGCTTGCTTGGTTGATTGCTTGTTTTTCCACTGTAAGCACAGCCCTCTGGGACTCAGGGACGAGGTCTTGGGGTCCGTGAGGAAGGGGATGAGTGCCCCAGAACTAGGACACTTGCCAGGTCTCTGCCCTCCCAAGAACCGGGAAGTAGGTCTTGCCTAGAGGTTTCTAAGACCTGTCTGCCTTATTATTTTCTCTCTCCCTGCTGGATGAGGGATAGGAAAGGAAATAAGAAAAACCCGGAAACACCCCACAAGGGACACAATACGAAAGCAAAAAAAAAAAAAAAAGGAAAACAGAAAAAGCTTCAATGATGGAAAGGAAGGTGAAGGCCACACAGACTGAGTCAAGCGATAAAAAAATATATATACTCTGAGGGCCAGACCTCAGCAATGCGTCCTCACTCCCCATCTCCAGGCTTTCAGAGACAAATGGAAAGTAACCTGACCTGGTAGCATGATTTCCCAAATAAACCAAGTTATGTCAAGAAGTCTCCCCTTGCTGGGGTGCCTGGGTGGCTCAATCAGCAAAGCGTCCAACTTCAGCTCAGCTCATGATCTCACGGTTCATGGGTTCGAGCCCTGCATCGGGCTGTGTGCTGACAGCTTGGAGCCCAGAGCCTGCTTCGGATTCTGTGTCTGTCTCTCTGTCCCTCCTCCATGCTCATTCTCTCTCTCTCTCTCTCTCTCAAAATAAATAAATTTTAAAAATATTAAAAAGAAAATAAGAAGTCTCTCCTTCCTAAGGAGAGAGAAAAAGTGAGCAAACCCTAAAGTGGAAAAAGGCAGGGTACTATGGGTATCTTCCAGAGAGCTTGTAGACTATGAACCGCAGGGGCACCCCCTGCAGAAAAGGACCCATTTCCACTTCCCCGCAAAAGTCAGGCTCAGGGCAGTTGTGTCCTCTAAATACCCCAGAGAGCTGGGACAGCAAAGTCACATTTTGGCCACAGTCTCTGACTCAAACACACGTGTTCTCGTGGCTCCTTTCATGAATACATCACGTGATTTCCGAGCTACTTGATAACTGCTGGTTTTCTCCCTAAGTTTTGATAAGAACACCTAACAGTCTTCCCCCGAGTTCACGCTCACCCTCACGGGCAAAGCCTTAAAACGTCCTCCTGCATAATTTGCTAACCACGCACTTGGGCCTCGTGCACACGCCTGTCCCCGCTTGCTCCTGGCCGGCCTGCCTCTCCCCACCCCCACCCCAGCGTCTCTGTCTGGATGTCACTCACTGCTTTTCCCCTGCTCGCTTCCTCCAGCCTGCGAACCCGAGAGGCCTAGTCTGTGCCGCTTCCGCGAGCTGGCAGATTTCAGAGGAAAAAAAAAAACCACCCGAAAAAGAAAGAATGGCAGTTTGACACTGCACTGTCACAGTTAAAACGGGCCCCGCGCGTGACCCAGGCTTGGACACCGATGCCTCGTGCCCAATCACAGCTGAGCCTGCATCTGCCACGGTTCATGGACCCGCCGCTCCATGCTGGGGGACCAGATGCCTCTGTTTATGCTCCCCTCCTCCCGTCCTTCTGCCGGACGGCAGCAAGACAGAGCCGCCAGCCATCACTAGACTTCATCTGTCCCCGCAATCTTGTCTTTCAATATATTCTTTCCTCCACCCCTTTCGGTCCCCACGCGCCCTCCCCCCAGATGACCAGAAGGGGTATTTCTCTTTTTAAAGTTCGACCCAATAGAACAAAGCGGAATAAAGGACTAGCCAGGAGGGTGTGGATCGCGGTCGTGGGAAGGACGCCCTGGGGTGTTCAGCAATCCAGCCGGGAGGCCGCGGGCACCCCCCGCCCCCTGTGTCACCACGACTTCCGGCCGTACATCTCGCTGCGGTTGTTTAGGAACGGCCCACTGAGGAGCCAACTCTGGATGCCTGCACTTGGCCTTTTCAGGAAAACTGAACTGCGATGCTACAAGTCAGAGACAGCGAGAAACAGCGACAGATTTGAAGTTGACCACCAGCTGCCATCTCTTCAAGGCCCCCAAGACAGGTTCAGTTTTGTACTCTTAGTCATCCTGGGCACATTTATCACCCTTTCCGCCCACCCTCAGGCACGCGACTCCCACAGAGGAAGGCCTGGACATCCCTTCGTGACTTGGTGGCCTACACACACAGACTTATCTGCCCCCCAGGGCACAGAGCAAAGGGAAGGTCCAGTGTCTGCCTCATGTGTGGGCCGCCCTGACGCCCAGAGGGCCAGGCTCGCTCCCAGGAGCCTGAGTGCAGGAGACCCAGCCCAACGTCCCCTGGCTCCTCAAACACCACACGTCCAGCAGAGACGGAGACCACGTGGGTTTTAGTGAAAACAAACACTCCAGTGTCCAGATGCAGTGGCTGTCCCTTCCATGCCCATGGTTGTCCTTACTGAGGATACACATCCTCACCCCCCAAACCTAAAACTCCTCCCTTTGGTCATTGTTATTATTCTTGGAAACACTTGGGATTTGCTTTCCTTGCTTACTTCCCCTCCCCCCCACAAACCCCTTCTGTCACTCCCTGCCGCCCCCATCTAGACATTTCTCTTCCCAACATTGGACTTCGGAAAGGGTTTTTGCCTAGAAATTATATCACCCACAGTGGTAGGTTTTATGGCCACTAGAGCTCAGCTCCATCATGCAAGTCTCACAAATAAGGATTTATTCAACTAAATTGTAATGAGACACAACCAGGCTTTGGTCTTGACTAGGCGTTAGACATACACAGGTAGGTAAATCAGGGCGCTTGCCCTCAAGAAGTTCACAGAAGCACCAGAAAGATGTCACCAGTTCATGGAAATGAAACGGGATGAGGGGCACCTGTTGAAAATGGCACTACGGATGCTGTGAATGGAGGCAGTAGGCTCTGCGGGGGTTACTGGAGGAAGGCTTCAGTGGAACAGAACCTTGGAGGGTTCAAAGGAAAACAGGAGGCGAAGGGATGGGAGGGAATATTTGGAAAGAGAAACTGTCATTCTTTCCACTACCGAGCACGTACCACAAGCAAACACGATGCTGGGTGCTGCAGACCCAAAAGTGAGTAAGATTCTGTCCTGACTCCGGTGAGCTTTCTGACATTTGTAGAAAATGGGTATAATGGTACTTCTATTGACAAATAGGCTGTGAAGTCCACATGGTAATTTAGCAAATGAGGTTTTGAAAAACAATTCATGTATAGCTGAGCAGTTGCCTAAATATGTCAGGTACAGACCTATACTTTGCCACATGTTGTGCTCAGGCCACAAAAAACTAAGACAATCTAAAGACCAAGTGTATCATCCAAATATCCAAATAATATTTATCATGCATGGAGCACATGCAAAGCACTGAAATGCTCGGTGAATTAAAGAGGTGTAAGGATTAGCATATTTGAATATGTACAAACCAATTTGTAAGCCTTTTATATTATGTTTATAATATATAATATATTATTATTATTATTATTATTATTTATAATAATATAATATTATTAGTTTTCCAAGCTAGACTCTATCAGTAATAATTATAATTTAAAATCCTCACCTTAGGTATTTTTTCTTAACCCCTAAGTCTTCCTTCAGACCTGAGGAGTTTTTGAATGACCACTAGCATCTTCAACAGACCACACAGCATGCATTGCACACTAAAAATTACCTGGGACCAGTCTCAACAAGAAAACAAATCTGCTTCTTTAGAGCAAGGCGGGAAGACAAGGAAGCATCTTTTTACCTGGGAAAGATTAAACTAAAATGCAAAACTTAACTAAAAGCAAAGGTAATATCATTTATGTTACACACGAATTACCAGAAACAATGGATGGTCATGAGGCTCTACTTTGAATTAATAAAAAACAGTCTGGTGCACATAGAATAATCTAAGAATTTTACATTTTTAAATTTTTTTGATTTTACATTTTTTGATTCAAGAAACCAACCCACTGGTATTGGGGGGTGGGGGCTACTACATGGACACATTGAGTTGGAAGTCCACAAGACATCACTCATGCCCAGGTACTGGCACAGGGTAGGTGGTCAATGAAGGTTTGTTGAATGAATGAGTGAATGAATGAATAAATGCAATTCTAGCTGATCTGACGATTACAAAGATAAACAAGGCACATGTACTGCTTTGAACAGAGAAGATATGGAATAAATTATGCTAGATGAACAATCTACTTAACCTATCAGCAAAGACTCTTTATCATGGAAAGACCTATTATTCTTACGTAGACTCAGTGTAAGAAAGGAAAAGGAGTTGTGGGGAAAGAGGAAGGATACAGAAATGGAAGGGAACTTTCTTAGATATCCTATGAACTCCAATTCTCCTTACATGTCCAATATATTCTTCTGATGTCAAACTTAATTTAATTTTTTAAGGTTTTTAAAATTTTCTTTTGAGAGAGAGTGTACGTGCACAAGTGGGGAGGGGCAGAGAAAGAGGAGAGAGAATCCCAAGCAGGCTCCTCACTGTCAATATGGACCCCCACTCAGGGCTTGAACTCACAAATTGTGAGATCGTGACCTGAACCAAAATCAGGAGTCATGTGCTTAACTGACTGAGCAACCCAGGCAACCCTGCAAATTTAATTTTAGCTTAAAATGTTTTAGCAAAAAATAACCAACATATTTTGGCAAGATGACATTCAAATAGTCAGAAAGAATGCTCCTGAGGTGTGATATCACATGTAGGGGGCCTCCAGCACTCAGAAACCCTACATGATATGTTTCCTTTTGAAAATAGTTTAGCATCTGAGTCATAGCTCCCCATACATGCTTAGCTCAGAGTGACTCAAAATAAGGCACAAACACTGACTAATTAATTCCCATGACAACACAAGGAAGCCTGAAAAGCTCTGGGCAGCACACACCCCTTGGGCATTACCACGGATTTATTTTTAAGAATCTTGTTCTTTCTAAGACTTTCTCTGATCAGCACTTTCCCACCCCCACTCCCTCTGAAGAAACAAAACAAAATGAACAGCAACCGGGAAGTGTGTCATGTGTCTCATTTCTTCTCTCTCTCTCTCTCTCTCTCTCTCTCTCTCTCTCTCTCTCGCTCTCTCGCTCTCTCGCTCTCTCGCTCTCTCTCTCTCTCTCTTTCATCAAAAACAGAGACTTTCATCTTGGGTGGTGATTACCAGACTCCCTGCCTGTGGTTCAGCACCAAGGACACCTCCTGCGCTTTGGGAAACAGCTAGCACAGACCACTCTGAGATAGAATGAGAGCTTCGGTCCAAAGACCAGCAAGAAAACAACCCACCAAGAAAAGTATCTAGCCACAACATAATTCCAGCCTGCTCTCACTGCAGTGACATTCAGGCAAGAAAAAGTATCTGTCTTAAATATAATCTATACTACACAAACATCTGGTAAAATGTTTTTGTGTACAGTACACCATAAGAGGCACAGATGTCAAGGGTGGTTGGTACTCTTCATTTCACAAATGGTGAGATGGAGCTTCATCAAGATAGTGGACCCTTCCTCGAGTCCAGGGATGAGAAGTTGTTTTCCACTGGACCACTCCTCCTTCTAAAGTGTGTTCAAATATCATAAAATCAGCAGCACCCAAGGGGCTCAGACAGCTAAGCACTGGACTTGCACTCAGATCATGATCTCACAGTTTGTGAGTTCGAGCCCCGAGTCAGGCTCTGTGCTGACAGCTCAAAGCCTGGAGTCTCCCTCTCTCTCTGCCCCTCCCCCCTCTTTCTTTATCTCTCAAAAATAAATAAACATTAAAAATTTGGTAATTAGAAAATCAGCTTTATGCTAAATATGTTTCCATTTCTCTCCTAAGAAGTTTTCCCCTATTGGTAATTTTTAATAAGTGTGCATTTGAAAGAACATCTCTTTGGGAATTTATTATAAATTGACAACTTAGAAAATTTTGTATCCCTTTCTCCCAATCCCTGACCCTGGCCTCAGGATGCAGAGCTTTCTTTTCACTTTGAGGCCCTCCTTGCAGTGATAAGCCCTTCTCACACACTGTCAACATTAGTTCTCATGGCCACCCTATTACGTAGGAAATATTATTTTTTTACAGAAAAGGAAACAGAGGCTAAGTAAAGAAGTAAACTTGCCCAAGAGCTCACAGTTAATAACTGATAAAATAAAAATTCTCAGAGCACCTACATGGCTCAGTCGGTTAAACATGTGACACTTGATCTCAGCTCAGGTCTTGATCTCAGGGTCATGAGTTCAGGCCCCTCGTTGGGTTCCATGCTAGGTGTGAAGCCTACTTAAAAAAAAAAAAAGAATTCTCATCTGTTCTGCCTATTCCAAACCCCCTACGACTCCCCCATAACCCTCCAAAAGTCATTAACTGCACTTGAATCAGTGCCTAAAAGGATCAGAAAGAAAAATACTCTTTTTTAAAGTGTCTGCTATCTATGCCCCCTTTATTTTAGAAGAGAACCAGTCTTCAGTTTTAAGAAATACTTTAATGAACCTCTTCGTTATGAAAAGTAGGGTAAAGGGCAGAGCTGGGAATGAGGAGGGAGAGACAAAGAGAACCAAATGGTTCTGCATAATAATAAAAAAGTGGATGCTTTCAGTTTTCTCTGGATTGACACCAATGACAGAGGTTTAGTGAGAGGGATAATCTGAGAATAGTGAAAGTGGACAGAGAGCTCACTGGGAGAAATAATTCCAGGAATCCAGAAGGAATGGCCAGTAAAGGAGGCTCCATGAGGGGTGTGGCAGATCGTCTTTTCCCAAAATGACCACAACAGTATTTCTATTCCCACCTTCTCTTCCAGAATCTTGCTACTCTCTATCAAGAGGTGGAGTCTATTTCCACTTGCTTTGAATATCCACGGGCTTTTGTGACTGCTCCCACAGACAGAATGTGGTGGGCATGATGCTGCATGACTTCTGGGGAAATAAATTCAGCCACCATGTTGTAGAGAAGGTCAGGCCACATGGAGAAATCACCTGGAGGTTCCAGCTGAAAGCCCAGCTAAGATCTGAGCTGACAATCAGCAACTGCAAACACGAGAGTGAGTGAGTGAGCTTTCAGATGATGTCAGCCCACAGCGTCCAAGCTGCCCTAACGCTGGGTAAGTATAGTGAAGAACAACAACAGTGATGCTGGAAATCCAGTTCTAAGTTTTCCATCTGTCTGTGCCGTAATTATACTGTAGTATTCCCAAACCTTTCATAAAAATCCATTATACAGTAAAAGTTCATTAGCATCATGTTAGAGATGCCTTGAGAAGTGGAGGGAGGGAGCTGTGTCCATGCTTGGTGGGAGGGGTGCCTGGGGAGAGGAGAGTAGACAGAATAACAATGAGAGAACCCTCAGACATGATGGAGGGAAAAAACCAGGGGCCAGGCAGAGAAAGAGGTGATAGGCATTAACCAGTAGAATGTAAGCTTCTCTTCCACTTCATCTCACACACACACACACACACACACACACACACACACACATGCACACACACCAGGAATCCTCAGAAACAATGAGAAAGGGACTGCATTTCATGTGAAAAAGAGCTCTGCTTAAGACTCTTAGAAGAGGAACACCTGGGTTGCTCAGTCAGTTAAGTGTCTGACTACGGCTCAGGTCATGATCTCACGGTTCGTGGGTTCAAGCCCCGCATTGGGTTCTGTGCTGACAGCTCAGAGCCTGGAGCCTGCTTCAGATTCTGTGTCTCCCTCTCTCTCTGACCCTCCCCTGCTCACTCTCTGCCTGTCTCTACGAAAAATGAATAAGCGTTAAAAAAATTTTTTTTAAATAAGACTCTTAGAAGATTAGAGGCTCCAGTAAACTCTGAATTAGTCAAATATGTTGAGTAGCCACTACCTCATAGGAAGGAGGGCTCTGGTCTGGGGCAATTAATACAAATGGGTAAATTTTGAAGATTTTTTTTGAGAGAGAGAGTGCGTGTGTGAGCAGGGGACTGGCAGAGGGAGAGAGAAAGGGAATCTCAAACAGGCTCTACACCCATCATGGAGCCCATCATGGAGCCCATAGCGGGGCTTGATCCCCAAGACCGTGAGATCCTGACTGGAGCCAAAATGTAGAGCTGGATGCTCAACTGACTGAGCCAGCCAAGCACCCCCAAGCAGGTAAATTTTGAAGGAATGGAATAGAATGAATTTACAAATTAAAATTAGGTCTAGGTCTCAGTAAGACTGGAAGAAATGGCTTAGAGAAGATACCAGTTTTGTTCTGTCATGTAAGACTCCAGATTCAGACATCCCAGTACTGACATAGCTTCTCCCAATTTCCCACGCTGCCATTTTAGGGTATTCTGCCTCCTCTTCATGGTGGGAGGTAAAGAGTCGACGGGATGAGGGATCAGTTACCTCTTAAGTAACATCCTTAAAAGCTACCATATTACTCTTCCATTAACGTCCTGACCAATGGGCCAGAAATTAGTCCTATGACCACACTTATCAGCAAGAGAAGCTGAAAAATAGTCTTTATTCCACAGTCAGGTACCCTCTGGGAGTCAGGAGTTCTAAAAAATAGCAAGGCTTTAGGGCTTGGCAACTAAAACCATTGTCAAGGTGATCAGGAAAGTGTCTGTTAAGGTTCAAAGCAGGAAACACTTAAAACGAGCAGAGTCAAAGCTCAGCCGTCTTCCTCCAAACCCCAGCCTCCCACTCACCACAGCCAACCAAAATTAACACTGAGCCAAGCATTGACTCTCTCCTGTTGTTTCACAAACTCTGGGATTGGGAAAAGTTATTCGACAGGTACCCAAATAGTTCAGCTGACCTATCTGGAATGGCCATTCTCAGCCTTGGATTTATAAAACCCAGAGCATCCTCCAAATTCCATAAGCAGCGTAGTAAAGTCAATAAAATATTTTCACAAGAAAAGTATATCAGTGTTGCTTAAATCAAAAAAATACACACATGCGTCAACACACACATATACACACATACAGACACAACCTATAATAGCCATTTTTTTAAAAATAGGGGGGCACCAAACCAAATAACCAATAAATGAAAGTCACAGTTCCCTAATGGTGGGAACCAGGGCACCAGGGGAGAGCCAGATTTGTTTTGGTTGCTCACTCAAATGCCATAAGCCTGCCCAATTTTTATATCTTTGCATTCAAATTTTCTGGTGATTATTTTGCTTTTGATTTTTTGCAAATTTTGATTTTTGTCACCTGTCTTATTTTGCTGAACACTGAGGAAATTTTTTAAGTTTATTTTATTTATTTTGAGAGAGAGAAACAGAGAGAGAGAGAGAGAGAGAGAGAGAGAATCCCAAGCAGGTTCCGCACTGTCAGCACAGAGCCTGATATGGGGCTTGAACTCACAAACCCTGAGATCATGACCTGAGCTGAAATCAAGAGTCAGACACTTAACTGACTGAGCCACCCAGATGCCATGAAGCAGATTTAGTGAAGGCAGAAAGCAGTCTTAGAAGAGCCATATTTGCCAAGGCTCTACAAGAATGGTAGAACCAGGGGCGCCTGGGTGGCTCAGTCAGTTAAGCATCCAGCTTCAGCTCAAGTCATGATCTCACAGTTTGTGGGTGCAAGCTCTGCGTTGGGCTCTGTGCTGACAGCTAGCTCAGAGCCTGGAGTCTGCTTCCGATTCTGTGTCTCCCTCTCTCTCTGACCCTCCCCTGTTCACCCTGTCTCTCTCTGTCTCTCAAAAATAAATTTTTAAAAAATGGTAAAACCAGGAAAAATCAAAGCCACCACTCAGCTGCCCAGAGCTGCTTCAGAGTCTTTGTCATTGCATCGGTATTTCCCGATGCCCGTAACTCAGGGTTCCAGTGATGGCAGCGGTCCTGGTGGCGGCAGTGGTGACAGTGGTGATTTCCTTTTCTTTTTTCCAAATACCCTCATGTCTGCAAGGCCCTTCTACCACATTGAGGTTTGGCATCTCGTATGTTTTCATCAAAATCACTGAATTATTTTATTTGCTTCCATTTCTATCCAGGTCACCTAGCTTCACCTAAAATTAGGTGCAACTCACCAGGATTGTGTGACTCTTGCCAGAAACAGTATTGTTAACATGGCCATGATGTCTGGGCCTCATCTGACAGGTTAACAAGAAATTGACACAAAGTTGAAAGCACTTGGCGAGATAATAATACCAGAACCGTCAGAAAAACAGACCATCAAATGCTGGCTCAAGTGCTGAATCGAGTGGATAATAATCCAGAAGAACATGCTGACACTATCCCGCATTAAGAAATACTGAGAAAAGTCTCAAGGTGTTTGGGGACTTTAAAGTAAAACCAGCCCTCGTTCTGGAAGCCAGGCATTTTCCGATGGGCCCTCTGTTCTTTGGGGACATCTTAACCAACCATGGGGGTTCAATGACAGTTTAGAAGACACATTTCCCGAACAGATGAGCTGTAACAGACTGGAAAAATCAGGCTCATGTTTTTCATTTATTTCCATTTATTTAATCTGAGTTACTAGTATAAAAGACTAGGGTGAAATACTTTCAAACAATGAAAGCAGTTCATGTTCCACACATTCAAGTTTCCATCCCATGAGCTCAAGATGGAAATAAGACTCCATCCGCATCATTTCCTGAAGCCGGCAGGACACATTTGTAGTCACTCCAGCTCTTTCAGACAGAATTGGAAGGAACTGCCGTGAATTTCACAGAAGTCACTGCTCTGTGACAAAGTTCACGGCTCCCCATACCACCTGCCTTCCGTTCCCACCAGAAGCCATCATTCCTGATTAAAGCAAACACTGCCAATTCGGCCGCAGCCCGGGCGACTCCAGTCCCCTCTGAAAACATTGCCAAAACAGATTTCTGATTGGGTCACGTTAGGTCACAGTATCCACGGGTGGATGAAATGCAGTAAAAATTTTATGGGCCACTAGAGACATATTGGATCGGTGCGGAATAAGCACTGTTCAAAAGAGCACCGTTGGCTTCAGGCTCTTTGGCCGGCTCCTTGGCATATGGAAACTTCCCCAAGATTTCCCCAGCATCCCCTGCAGCCCGTTGCCCCCACCCCCTCCCTCCTCTGTCAGTCCAGACGGTGAAGCCTATTCTCTTTCAGCTTCATGCCTCACAGGGAACAAAAGAAATTTCAAAGTGGGTCCCTCTCCTTTGTTAACACTGGCAAGAGCTCTCTGAGGAAGAGTGGGTGGGTGCTGGGGGTGGGGTGGGTGGGGGTGGGGGAGCAATGAGGCAGTAGCTTTTCCAGAAGCTGTAATTTTTATCAAATGCCTGCCAGCCTCCACTAGTATGCATTAACTTCGAGAAATGATTGCTAATGTAAACTGGTGCAGCCACTCTGGAAAACAGTGTGGAGGTTCCTCAAAAAACTATCCATAGAACTCCCCTATGACCCAGCAATAGCACTGCTAGGGATTTACCCAAGGGATACAGAAATGCTGATGCATAGGAGCACATGTACCCCAATGTTCATAGCAGCACTGTCAACAATAGCCAAATCATGGAAAGAGCTTAAATGTCCATCATCTGATGAGTGGATCAAGAAGATGTGGTATATATACACAATGGAGTACTATATGGCAATGAGAAAGAATGAAATCTGGCCATTTGTAGGAAAGTGGATGGACCTTGAGGGCATCATGCTAAGTGAAATAAGTCAGGTAGAGAAGGACAGATACCATATGTTTGCACTCATAGGTCTAACAGGAGAACAGGAGAAACCTAATGGAGGACCAGGGGGAGGGGAAGAGGGAAAGAG
>PJEM01014212.1:0-36421 GCA_004023845.1 Helogale parvula
TTTCTAAATCCCCTTCCTGGACATCGGGGGACTAGAAGGGGTGGAAGGGGTGCCTCTTGATAAGGCACTTTGAGGTCACATGGGGACCCATGGGGGCCCAGTCCTCATTTATTCCTTTCAGGGTACTCTCCAACCAATGAGATTTACTGGATATCCACCCCCCCACCCCCAAGAAACATGGGGACTCAGACTATGGGGCTCTCCTGGGCCTGTGGCTTGTCCTGATCCCAGGATCACTCTTGCTACTGACACAATGTTTCTTTGGCATGGTGGCATGAAAATGGGCCACTAGGAGGATGAGTTCAGGGCTGTGGTCTCACGACAGCTCCAGTGATGAGCGTTGAGCTTGAGTTACATGGCTAGACCCCTGTGTTGGCTCCCACCCATCCAATATCCTGACTGGGGCTACCTCTAGTCGACAACACCCTTGTTAGTGGGAGTGGTGGAAGGTGTCCTTTACTCTGTGTGGCTCTCATGGCTGCCGCACTGCTCCCGCCAGAGGCCCCACACCACTTGTCAGGTGGTTCTCTGCAGGTGACTGCTCATGTCTCAGGGCTTTTAGGATGGCAGCACCAATGGCCCCGTCTGAACGATGTCATCTCTTATCTTTACCCATGTGGTGACACTGTCTTGTCCTGGGGCAGCCTTGAGCTGGAGGAGGGACAGGCATTACTTATATGAATGGGAATTCATTTCTCATCCCACCTGGCTCCTCACTTACATTTCCTGTTTGTGGCACAGCGTGAGAGACAGGTAGAATCCACATATAAAAGTCACATTCTTATAATACCATGATTGTGGCCTGAAACGCTCTAGAGAGGACATGGGAGAAGATGTGCTGTTCTGCTAGAACTTTCTGAAGGGTAAATTTATCACTCAATCATTATCCTTAAATAAATTATTATACCTCATGTGGATCTATACATTTGAAATATAGTCTTAATCAAATTATTGCTAGAAACAGGGGCCCTGCATAATGTTTGCCTAAGAACCTACCTGCTCTAGAGGCAGCCTGGCTCACCTTGCTCCCTCCCTCTCTCCTCATTGCCATGCGCACACTTTAACTTCTAGGAACCCCAAACCATCTCTTCTATGCTTTTGTCCATGGTATTCTCTTTCTGGTAAATTCTTGCCCATTCTTTAAGACTCCGTTCAGGCCTCCACTGCTTCAAGAGGACCCCACGGTCTTCCCACCCAGGCCATATCGGGGGCCTCTCCTCTGTGCTCCCACCGCGCCCTTGGCTTGCCTTGTTTCTAGCTCCTACTGGACTGTGTTAACACTGTCTGCTTATGTCTGGCTTCCCTGATGACTAGCACTAAGGCAGCTACTAGGTCTCTTTTGTCCATTTTGCCTAATACCTTATCATGGCCAAGTTATTTAGGAAAACTGAAATGAATCTAACAGATGATAGCATGAAGTCTCCATTGCTATAGGGGACTCTGACCCCCGTGGAGAAAGACAGTTGTGTAAAGCTGGCATTTACACATTCTCTTATTCTATCCTCAAATCCATGATACAAACATGCTTCGTTTCTGTGGTGGCTTTGTATTAGAAGCTGGACTCCGTTCACTGCACAGTTCCAGATTAGAGCTGGCCAGGGGGAGACCTGAAGCAGCACTCATTACTTCTGAAGGGCATTGGGGTTCGATGGAGTGAGAGGCAGAGGCACTGGCCGGTCAAGCTGGTTCTCATTCACCCCGTGAGAGACCTCAGGATGCTGACGGGCTCCAGCTTTCACTTGGCCTTCCCTGTTCTGAGTCCTGTTCTTCTATCTCACTGGCAGCCCTGGGAACCAACAGTGAAGAAATATGGATGCTATGTCTCCTCTGTGCTACCCCAGCGGCTAGAAAACAGCCTCGTGGATTTCCCTGCTGGCTCTGCCTTGTCTCCCTCTACCGGTGCTTCAGAAGGGCTGATGGGCGACTTGTTTCTGGTCCTCCAACTCTTACCGTGACCGTGTAAGGTAGAATTCCTCCAGAAATGCCCTTAATCCATAAATCATAAGGTTGGCTTCCCTGACTGAACCTGACAGTTTCAGGCTCTTGGCTTCTTGCAGCTCCTCAAAAAAAATTAATTTGCTGTCCTTTAGGATTCAGTTGATCTATGGGACTGGAAAATGAAGGATCAGAAAAAGGTGAGAGAAGGGCTGAGATGAAGGAAGGAAAACTGAGTAAGGAAAAATAGGATGTTGGAAAATGAGATGAGGAAGAGACCATGGCAAGGCAAGCTTAGGGAAAAGAGAAAAGCAATTTTTAAAAAAGCATTATGGGACTTTACTCCACTAGGAATGTAGAATCTACATTGGAAAAAACAAAGAATGCTCATTCATGAAAGTCTAGTATATATTTTTAGAAGTTATCACATGTACTTAACACACAGTAATTGGGGCGCCTGGGTGGCTCAGTCGGTTAAGCTTCCGACTTCGGCTCAGGTCAGATCTCACATTCGTGGGTTCGAGCCCCGTGTCAGGCTCTGTGCTGACAGCTAGCTCAGAGCCTAGAGCCTGCTTCAGATTCTGTGTCTCCTTCTCTCTCTGCCCCTCCCTCTCTCATGCTGTCTCTCTCTGTATCAAAAATAAATAAAACATTGAAAATACAAATTAAAAAAAAACACAGTAATCATGTACTGCATGCATGAAATAATATCATCCCTAAGAAACACTGAGAGACAGAGTGAATTTTCCTTCTCCCTTGTGAATATTGGCAGAAACTTAATTGCAGATTAATCATCTGATGAGATCTTAACTGCTTTATATTTTACCTTAAAAATAGGTATAATGCTTTTCTATATATTCTGTGACTACTGTAGACTGAATGTTTATGCCCCTTCAAGACTGATATGCTGAAATCCTAATCCCTGATGTGACAGTTCTGGGAGGTGGCGCCTTTGGGGAGGAGCAGGTCATGAGAACTGAGCCCTCATAAATGAGATTAGTGTCCTGATAAGAGACCCCAGAGAGCTCTCGTGTCTGTTTCCATCATGTGAGGGCACAGTGAGAAGACTGCCCTCTGTGAGCCAGGAAGTGGGTTTTCACTAGATGCTGAATCTGCCAGCTCTTTGATCTTGAACTTCCCAGCCTCCAGACTGTGAGAAATAAGTATACGTTGTTTATAATCCTTCTGGTTAGCAGTCTTCTATTATAGCAGCCTCAACTAAGTCAATTAATAAAGCACCAAAGATTTTAGATTTTATGGGGGCTCAAGTTCTGACCAGGGTTGCGTTCAAGGCATAAGCCAGGAACAAAAAGTAAATGCCTTCATTGTGATTTTCAAAGAAAATGGACAGATCCATTTCATTACCTGAAGAAACATTATCAAATCCTTTTTATCTCTACCCTGCCTGGATGTCTACGTATTCTAATTTGTCCAACCGGAGAAATTATGCAGACCATCCTTGCCCGTATTGTTCATCTCTGCCTGATTTCCCATAAATGTTTTCCCATTCCATGTTTCGATCCCTGCCTTTATGGTTTCTGCTGCCATTGGAGGGCTACAGTTTATCGGGGGCGAATATCAGGAGGACACAGTTGCTCTATCTTCCCTGACCCTCTCCCACTTCTCTTAGGGAGTAAGCCTGTGAAAACCCATGAATAACATAGTTCTGATGTCCCATTAGGTCCCTTCTTGCAATCTTTGTGTTCAGGGAATGGAGAATTTCCTGCAGGTAAAATGGTAGTTGAAGGTTTCAATTTTCTCCTCTCAAAGGTCTGCAACCCTGGAAAGGGGAGAGATATTATGTACTTCCTAATTTCTCTACCTCTTGGGAACCAAGGTCTACTAGTTACTTTATTACTGCTCTAACTGAAAGCTGTTAAAACTGCTCCAACTGTTAAAACTGTGAATACCCTGAGCCTGTTCATTTAGAGTGCTCCTCCATGCAAGGGGAGAAAATGCAAGACAATGATTATAGCAGTCCACCTTCGTTGGATGCAAGTCACAAAATTCAGCCACCAACCTTCCAAGAGTCTGTCCCCAAATTGAGATGAAGGAGCTTTCTTACTGCACTTAGCTAGATCTTGCTGGAGGAGGGAAGGTCTGTCTTCCAGAGACCTGATTTCCTGCAGCATCCTGGCTGCCTGAGTCCTCTTGGCATCAAAGCTCCACATTCTGCAAACACGGACATGAACTCATTCTCCATCCCTGAGCCCTAATTAGCTTCACTTACAGAGAGAATTCTGGGAATCCCTTTAGGTTACCATGAATTACAAAATTGCCTAGTGATTCTGGACTCAAATTTGTTCTGTTTGCTCCAGCATTTTTTTTTTTTTTTTTGGTTTTGATACTCTGAGCATCATTTTACAGTCCTGACGAAGAATTCACTCTTGGAGTTCTTCCACTCTGAACACTTAGTTGTAGCAATTCTGCCCTGTCTCCCAATATGACGTCATAGATTAATGTTGTCAGTCCCAGCCACTGCTTGCCTGCCATGCCCTTGTTCTGAGAAGTGTGGCATTTCTCCCTGGGGATAGCTGTCTCTGTGGCTGGGAACAGCCCTGAAAGCGTGTGAGCTCTCCGTGTGCATAAGCCTGTCTCAGCCTCTTCTAGCATATTTAAGTCCTGACTCAAAGGGCTTTTCTCTGTCCCCTGGCTTGGTTCTTCCTGAGAATTTATTGCTTCTTGTGGAAGAAAATTTATACCCATGGTTTGAAAGCCTGTTTCTCTGAGTTCCCCAGGAACAGTCTGGTCCTCAGGGAAACTGGTCTCACTGAGGCAGAAGAGCCATAACATTGTACAGCCATTCCAAGGTCTGCTGTTGACCTCCACTTGCCACCCCTAAAAGAACTCTGGTCTCTTATGAAACTGAGGATCCTTGGAGTTCAAATTAAAAACTACGTTCCTTTCCAGCTTACAATGTCATGCAATGCTGTTTAAGTCTGCCTACAGAATCCTGTCTTTAACTATCTTCAGCTTCCCATTGCCTTGGTCCTTATATTCTAAGAACCACAATGACTCCTGTCTAAGGCCAACTCCCTTGCATCCTGTGTCCCAGGTCAGAAAGACATGGTGAAAATGTACGCTTGGTGTAAATCTGTGTTGGTTTTGTTAATTGAACGTGTTGCTCAGAATTATAGCTAAGTACAAAATCACAGGCAAGAAAGGAAATCCTAAAAAAAAAAAAAAAAAAATCTGAAAACTAGCCCCATGACAAAACACCCTGGCATCTTATGTGGTCCGGTCTCTGCATAGCACTGCAGTCCAAAAAATAGTCTAAGAATTAAATGTAATTAAAGGAATTCAATACCGATTAAACATCTTAAAACTATTACCTGTAACCCACAACTATACTCTCACTCTTCTTTGCTAAATATCCCTACTTTATTCTCACCTTAGACCACATCCCTCAACCTCTCTTCCACCTTCCCTCCATCTTCCACCTTTCCTCCATCTTCTCCTCTGATTATAATGATGCCCCAGCTGCTGGCCCTAGTGACTGACCACCCAGACTTGTGGTCCCTGCTCACGGTCACACCAGAGCACACTGAGATGGCTGTAAGACTCTGGTGTCTGGCCCCATCTTCACCCTATCCATGCACATAAATGCCCAAGGTTTTCTAGGAAATTTTAACTTGATCTCCTATGTTTTTTATAGACCATTCACATGGACCACTTGAGGGGAGAATAAAATTTGATACCAAAACATATATTTGCTTTATATGTTCAGAGAAGATAGGTAAACCTCAATTGGAGGTTGACCTGGAGTGCAGGATTCTGACCCTGCCACCATGGTTTTCCCCAGTTTTTATCTTGATGCCTGCTGAATTCACAGGTGACCTTAAGGATCAAAGTGTTTCTTCCATAGTCTGTAGGAATATTGAAAAACGTGTAGAGGCAGTGGGGGCTGCACCTGGGTGGCTCAGTCAGTTAAGTATCTGACTTTTGATATCAGCTCAGATCTTCATCTCAGGGTCATGAGTTCGAGGCCCATTTTGGACTCCATGCCCATAAAAAATTCACAGAAGGCTGGCTAAGAGAGAAGGAAGGGTGACAACTGGAAGCGTTGCTGCCAGGCCAAAGCCTGCCCGGGCTGAGAGGCAGGGAGGTGGTGGTAGATGTGAGGGTCAAGTCTCAAAATACCTGCTAAACAGAAGTAAGACAGAAGTAGCAGAAGCAAATCTGAAAAAGGCCTGTATGTATCTCTCCTGTTTTCAGCAAAGATCATAAAGACAAAGTATAAGGAGAAAGGGGGGGGGGGGCGCGCGATGCTGTGGACCACAATGAGAGGAAGAGGCTTTTTGTAGAACATCATCAAGAGGAGATTGGCTACAAACACTCACTTCCCAGGCATTGAGAGCAGCTCCCCAGTTAGAGGGATTGCTGGGGGCACTTTGATGGATGGAGAGCATATGGTCCTGCTGGACCAACTAAGGATGAAGGAAGTAGTAGGTACATACTGGGGATTGATTAAAGAGATATTTTGAGTCTCTGGGAATTTAGGAAAAAAGTTTGAGTCTAGACCGAGAAATAGAAAAATAAATTCTGGAATAGAGGAGAAGACGAACCCTGTGGCATTTTTTATGATGGATATAGGATGGTTAGTTTTGGTAAAGAAACTAGTCAGTGGCTATGTTATACCATGCGTAGTAATGGGAAGAAGGTGTGCAAATCACATTTATTCATTCATTTATGCATGTGTTTACTGAGAGTCTGCTCTCTGCCAACCGCTGTGGTAGGTGCTAGCATTCTCATTGAACAAAATACCGATGGAGGAATCAGCTGTGACAAGTAATTCTAATAAACACGTCCCATAGGTATTCACTGTATACTGTGTTTCTAACTTGTAAACCTGAGAGATCCCAATACATGTCGTGACATCTATGTTGACATATACAAGATGAATAAAAATTGATCAAGTAAGCAAGAGAAGAAATAAAGCCCAGAAATAGATTGGTGTGTTGGACCAATTGTCTAAGGACAACTGAAAGATATTCACTGAACATAGAAGAGAATGAGCAAGCACAGGAATGATTTCACACAAAGCTGAAAGATGTAGGCAAGAAAGAGTCGAAGTGCGAAGGGGTAAGAGTCCAGCAGTGGCTTCTGTAAACTCAGTACATATGAATTTTGTTTATAACCTGGCACAGAGGGGCAAAGCTAGGAAAGTTGGCCAACACTGTTATTCTAAAGCAAAGGGGACACAGCCCAGCTCATGGACAAGGAAAGAGAATGATCCGTGCTAAGAACATTGCCCAGTTGAACAGAGGGAAGATGCTCAGATGGTAGTGAAACAGAATCTAGGGGGTTCAAGCTTTCCATAGAAAGAGAGATGAAATGATCATTTGACATGGGGAGATGAGTGATGGAAAGCAAGGAAAAAAAGACCTGAGATGCCAGGAGAAAAGAGTAAGCAGATGTACATATAGCTGAGGGGTTCTCTCAAGAGGACAGTTGTCTAATAAAACATTTCTACGGGGAAGCACGGCAGGTTTTCTCCCCCAGAGATCCTTAGAAGTAGAAAGGAAAAAGATAAAAGACCAAGAAATGTAGATTAATAAGCCTACTTTATAAGAATCCCCAAATACAATCATAAAATAATAATGACTAACAATTTGCTTACCGTAGGCATATTGGACAGAGACCTACATAGGCATTGGGGTATTATTTCATTTAATCCACCTAACAATCCTGTAATTAGGTAGTTCTTCTCCCCTTAATAGAAATGAGACTGAGTTATAAAGAGATGAAATAACTTGTCTAAGATCTTGCAGCTATTAAATGGATCACCTGGGAATTAAATTCATTTAATAACTCTAACATTTAATAGTCTTTTGCTATTTTCCTACATTACCTTCTAGAGAAGAAGGAAATACTGTTGAGCAAATGGTAGATCAATGAACACCAAGTAAGGAGTCAGAGAAGGAAGGAATAGAGAAGAGAGGTTGATAGGAACTTGGCAGATGTCATCAATTTCTTACACAGTGTTATAGACTATTTCTTGTTGGATGGTCCAGGATGCTCAGATTAATGCTAATATTTTTAAATATAAAGTTCACACTTTTGTGGGAGCCAGTTAGCCCAGGCCTTTTCTAGGTTAACACGGTGTAAAATGTGCCATCTGGAGTTCTGGAAGAGAGAAATAATGTGCTTATGTGGCTGCCCTGGCAGGGAGGTGATGAACTCCTTTCCTCAAAAGCCTGTTTTTGCATCCACTTGGCCAGGTCTCTCTCAGACTAGTTAGAGAACAGACCTGGCATTTTTAACAATGTTTTTCTTTCACTTTTAATAAGAGTTGTAATGTTGATATTGTGAGAAAAGTCATAAAATAACTGAAAGGAAAAATGGAAATTCGAATAATCTTGTACTATTAAGAATGTTGAAGTAACATGGGAATGGCTCTAAGAATATTTAGGAATAATGGTATTTTTTAATAAGCCTATATTTTCTTATGTGCAATCAACTTTTTTGTCTTTTTTTTTTTTTTTTTACATGTGAACATGTACTTGAGAGTCATGCTAAATCTTAGGCACCTAAGTCTACAGTGGCATTAAAATGTGATTGCCTTTATTGATCTGAAGAATGAATCTTGACTCTGACTTACCCACTATCAAGCCAGTAATTTTATTTTTAACGCTTATTTATTTTGAGAGAGAGCACACACAAGTGAGCTCAAGTGGGGGAGGGGAAGCAAGGCAGGAAGGGAAAATCCCAAGCAGGCTCCATGCCCAGTGCGGCGCCCCACACAGGGCTCCATCTCCCAACTGTGGGATCATGACCTGAGCCAATATCAAGAGTCCGACGCTTAACTGAGCCACCTAGATGCCCCAAGCCAGTAATTTATATTAGAAAACTAAAGATTATAAATAAGTTTTCTACTCCTTAAGATTCTGACACATACTAATCATAAAGGTGCTAAAGATGGTTAAAGCTTCCATGTAAAGTGATTTCTAAAAGGCAGCATATTATCCAGTGTTTTTATTCTTTTATCTTTTCTCAACATTAAGCAGGTTCTTTGCACCCACTGGCTCATTGACTCAGCATGCTGGTGGCGCACTGGTAAGCATGGGTCGTACCAGCAAGCCACTAGCAGTCTGAGAAAGGATCTTAAAGTTCCTTGATATTTCTTAAAGAACATGTTTCTGTAGCAAATATTTCACTGTTTCATAAATTTTTAGAATTTATCTCTGGATCAAGAAAGATACAGGGGCACCTGGGTGGCTCAGTCGGCTAAGTGTCCAAGAAATGAATCTATTGTCCCTTTAGGAACAGACATTTCTAGAAAAGTGGGCGGGTTGGTGTCTTAATTTGCTGCCTTCCATAACAAACTACCATAGATCAGATGATTTAAACAAGAGAAATTTTTTTTCTCATAGTTCTTAAAATTGGAAGTCCAAGTTTAAGGTGCCAGCAGGGTGGGGGGTCTGTGAGGGTTCTCTTCCTGTCTTGTAGATGTTTTCCTTCTCACTGTGTCCTCACATGGTGGGGAGAGAACAGGAGAGCTTTCTCTTGTTATATGGCCACAGTCCTATGGGATTCTGGCCCCACCCTCATGACTGCATTTAACGTTAATTACCTTCTAAAGACACTCTCTCCAGATACTGTCACATTTCGGGTTTGAGTGTCAGTATGTGAATTTGGGGGAGGGCATACAATTCAATCTGTAGTAGTTGAGAACATTGCAAAAGTATTTGGCCTACTTCCTACCTCAATTAAAATGGTATTTGACTCAAACTTGTAGATTAACACAAACTTTTTGCTGAAAAGGATTTAAGATTGTCTGGTCTAGGGACACCTGGGTTGCTCGGTTGGTTGAGCACCGGACTCTTTGTTTCAGCTCAGGGCATGAGCTCACAGTTCATCACTTCGATCCTGCATCAGGCTCCAGGTTGACAGCGTGGAGCCTGCTTGGGATTCTCTCCCCCCACCCCCCACCCCCACTCTGCCCTTCCCTGCCTGTGCTCATGTTCTCTCTCAAAATAGACAAACTTAAAAAAAAAAAAATTCACCTGGTCTAATCTCTTTTAAAAATGGAAGCTCCTTCTCTAATTAGAATGTTTCTAAAGAAGTTAGTTCAGGATGTCTTGATCCCTATGTTTCTGTTATCTTTTATGCTGTATGAGTAAAAGTAATAACTTCTTTAATACCTTTAAAAAGTCCTTCACTATCTGAAAAATACCAAAATCACCTTGCAAATCTACCCTTTAAAAATAGGAAGTTTTATAGTGTTTTTCACATAGGTTTCTCAATTCACTGAAGAAAAAATGTGGCACCAAATCCCTGTTCTTTTGTTTCACTTACTCTTGCACCCTGAGGGATAAGAAACAGTACTAAGTAAGCACTCTGAACGGCGCACTATCCAGGAACTGCACTCCCCACGGTGCTGCTGTTACAAGTCATCAGGAAAGGTCACTGTGACTTAAAGTGAGCACCACAGGTGAAACGAGCTGGATCCATGAGTCAGTGCTGATTCACTCTCAGATCATTTTGCTGTCTGAAGCTTAACAGTGTCTGGAATTACAGGATGGATTTCCAACACTTAGAACTTCCACAGACGTTCCAGGGTGTTCAGAATTCTTCATCTACAGTATCTCCATTGTTCAAATCTAACTAATGTTTATTGACGGCTTATACACAGGGACTGATCTCAGCCAGCACACATCTACCAAATACCATCTCTGTGCAGTGGAGGACATGAGGGTAAAATGCAAATAGGACACCCAGTGACTTCCATAAGAATGTGGAAGAAACCTCGCCTCCTTGGCTTCAGCACCAGCACAGCCAGAAACATGCCCTGCATCCCCACCCCCCCACCAGACTCACTTTATTTCCGCTTTTGGTCACCCAGAGCAGCCTGAGGCTGCCAAATCATCCTTTATCCTAGAGATTCTCCTTCCCCTGTCACTGCATAGCGACCCCCTCAACCCATCACTCACCCTACCTCAAACCCTAAAACCCTCCCATTATATACTCTGAAACTGAAAATCAATCACAGGCAAAACCCTCAATATTTTCAGAGTCTTCCCTAAATGTTTCCTTTGCTGTCTTGCTCTACCTAAAAACTGGGTCACCCTTAGTGCTCTGCTTCCTCCGAAGAACCTCTACCTGGTGGATATTTTCTCTTGCCTCAAGCCCTCCTGCCATTGGTCGCTGGAGAAGGTTGGCGTACTCCTTGCTCCTCAATTACCACTTTATACCACTTTCCTTTCCTCTTCCCCTAATCTTCCTTCCCTGCCACACAGCTTTATATTACACGTCATCAGACCATAACATCCCTCTCTCTCTGCCATGGTCATCCATGGATCCCAGCACTCTGGCTCCTACTGCCTTCAGCTTTTACCTTCTAGTTCAGTGAACTTTTTCCATTCCATTCTTGCCATCATTTGGGATGACTTTAATATCCATGTGAATGATTCACATGATCCTTGAATAATTCAGTCTCTTCTTTTGACACTGCTTCAGTGATTTCTCTCTCAAATCAAGTTCAACCCATTCAACCCAAGGTCATACACAGACTTCTTGATTATCATGAACTACAAGGCATTCACATAATCCCAATCTCAAGCATCCCATTTTCTGAACCCAACATCCCTAGGATGTATAAGTTACTGAAACGTCCACGTTTTCATTGCCCAGTGCCACTTCTGCATTCTCATTTCACTTCTCACATAGCTTAAGTTTCCGAGTCCCTCATAATCTTTCCCTACACTCTTCCCCAACTCCCTTGCCACCGTCTCCCTTTATCATCTTTCTCTGGCAGAACCCTGACTCTACCTAAATCCAACTCTACTCTTTTCCCGTGCAGTAGAATGGACCTGGAGAAATGTACATATCCTTGCCAACCGTAATCATGTCTGTACCTGACTGCAGCCCAGTGGTACCTATCCAGCCACAGTATACATAGCAGCTAATCCTGCCAGTCTATTCTAGGAAGGTATTTTAAACTTTTAACAGATAAACTGAGGCATATTTAAAAATTGATGAGCTTGAGCAAAAATCCTCTTGACCTGGGCAGCATCCAATCTAGCAGATAGAAAGGAGCTCCAAGGAGCTGTACAAGATGGAAGACTTTTTACGGCCACAAGGTAGCAGGAACAAGGAAGTTATACTAGGCAAAAGAACAAGTTGGTTATTTCAAGGTTATTCTCCTTTAGGGGATCAAAGATCTGTCTGGCAGATTACCTAGTTAATGCTGAACAGGTGATTCCTGAATACTTGATTTAAAATTCCATTTTTGGGAAAACAAAGTGCAATTAAGTCTTGGTTTAGAGACAGAGATTAGCATAAGTGACTTTATTTTGAATCTGTCATCTTTGTTTTTAATATCTTCACTTCTATTAAACTTCCTTTTTGACTAATGGCATTGGATCCAATTCTGTTTATTTATTGTAAAATTTATTTTTCTAAGTTTATTTTGAGAGACAGTATGTGTGGGAGGGGGAGAGAGAGAGGATCCCAAGCAGACACTCCCACTAAGCTTAAGATCTTGACCTGAGCTGAAATCAAAAGTCGAATGTTTAATCAACTGAGCCACCCAGGCACCCCTATTGTAAGATTTTTTAAAACTTTAATTCCATTATAGTTAACATACAGTGTTCTATTCGTTTCAAGTGTACAGTATAAGTAATTCTCTGTGTTACTCAGTGCTCATCATAAGTGTTCTTCTAATCCCTTTCACCCAACCTTCACCCACTTTCCCTTTGGTAACCATCAGTTTCTCTTCTATTGTTGTCTTTTTTTTTTTAAATCTCTTTACTTTTTTAAAAATTATATTTGAAAAAGAGAGTACAAGCTGGGGAGGGGCAGAGAGAGGGGGACCGAGGATCTGAAGTGGGCTCAGCACTGATGACAGCCCGATGCAGGGCTTGAACACACAAGCTGTGAGATCATCACCTGAGTTGAAGTCGGACACTTGGCTGACTGAGACACCCATGTAGCCCAAGTTTTGTTTCTTAAATTCTACATATGAGTGAAATCATATAGTACTTGTCTTTCTCTGACTGATTTATTTCACTTAGCATTATACTCTCTAGATCCTTCTGTATTGTAATAAGACTTTGTTTTTATTTATGGTTGAGTAATATTTCATTGTATGTATATACCACTTCTTTATCCATTCACCTAGCAGTAGATACTTGGGTTGCTTCCATAATTTGGCTATTGTAAATAATACTGCAGTAAACATAGAGGTGCAAATATCTTTTTAAATTAGTATTTTTGTTTTCTCTGTGTTGATACCCGATGGTGAAATTACTGTCATAGGGTAATTCTATTTTTTTAAAGTTTATTTTTATTTATTTTGAGAGGGAGATAGATAGCAAGCAGGGGACGGGCAGAGAGAGAGGGAGACAGAATCTGAGTCAGACTCCAACATGCCATCCCAGATCCCAATCAATGCTTGAACTCACAAACTATGAGATCATGACCTGAGCTGAAGGTGATTTAGACACTTAACTGACTGAGCCACTCAGGTGCCCCAAGGATGATTTTATTTTAAATTTTTTTGAGGAAACCCCATGCTGTCCTCCAAGCACCAATTTGCTTTCCTACCAATACTGCAAGATGGTTTTATTTTCTCCACATTGTCACCGACACTCGTTGCTTCCTCTGTTTTATGTTTAGCCATTCTGAAAGTTACAAGGTGATAGCTTCCTGTGGTTTTGATTTGTATTTTCCTGATGAGTGATACTGAGCATTTTCCCATGTATCTCTTGGCCATCTGGATGTCTTCTTTAGAGAAATGTTGCTTAATGTCTTCTGCCCATTTAGAATTACTTGCTTTTTGGGTGCTTAATTGTATCAATTCTTTAGATATTTGGCATACTAATCTTTTATCAGATAGGTCATTTGCAAATATTTTATCCTGTTCTGTAGGTTGTCTTTTATTTTTGTTAATTATTTCCATTGTTGTGCAGAAGCCTTTTATTTTTATGTAGTCCCAATAGTTTATTTTTGCTTTTCTTTCCCTTCCATTAGGAGACATATCTAGGAAAATGTTGCCAAGACTGTTAGCCTGTGTTCTCTTCTAGGATTTTTATTGTTTCAGGTCTCACATTTAGATCTTCAATCCATTTTGAGATTATTTCGGGGTATGGCATGAGAAAGTGGTCCAGTTCAGATCTGATTCTGTTTAAAACTAAGAATATCCTGCAGTGAATTTGCACATGATTTTACCTTCCTTTCTACCTCTCTGCCTGTGTCTGTGCTCCCTGTTTTAACACTGCCTTCCCTTTTGGAACTGTATGAACTGCCCATATTCCTGCCTAAGGCTAATATTTCACTTGGAAATGAACCCCACCCCATTTCCTCCTCAACTCATGCCAGCGAATATTATAATCCCACCACTCCACCAAAACTGCCTTTGTTTAGACTTTAAACCAACAATGATCTCATACTGTGAAATCTGATCTCTAACCTAATTTCATTAGTTGGTCCCTCCCTCTACCTTGTGATATTTTTTGTTTTGCCACACTCTTTTGGTTTTCCATCTACTTACTTCACCAGTCTCCTTTTCTGGTTCCTTTTGATCTCCCTGATCTGTAAACATTGGTCTTTGCCTTTGTTATTCTTTGGATGATTGTATTCAGTCTCAGGACTTTAAAGAATTTATACACTGATGACTCTAGAATTTTACCTTCAGCTGCACCTTTTCTCTGAACTCAAAAATTGAACCTTACTGTTAGAAATGTCATTTGGTTATCTTATAGTCCTTTTAATATTAATTTGCCTACAACCAACCTCTTCCCCTTAGGATTATTCATTCCCTTTTTTTTCTATATATGTTACCATATGACTCTCCATATATTTTATTTTCTTGTATATTCAGACAGGAATAATGAAGTTTATTGCACTAGAAAAGAAGGTTTATCTGAGTAGGCAGTTTTTATTTCTTATTAAATTTATATCCCTTGTACCTAACTAGTTCTTGGCATAAAATGGGCACACAGTAAATACTTGTTTAATGACTAAGGAAATGGTTGGCTATCTAATTGGGGGAAAAGATAAATTAAAATAATGAGTTTTTCATTCCAGCTTGCGTAGGTACACATTCTTGACAGCTCACTTTACAAACTTAATCTTTCACTTCATATGAATATACTGTAAAACCTTGGTTTGTGAGCATAATTTGTTCTAGAAACATGCTTATAATCCAAAGCACTTGTGTAACAGGCAAATTTCAAAAACCACTGACTCAGTTGTGATCATGTAATATTCAGTGTCTTATACTAGTATTGCAAAATATCACTCCATTTTTCAAGTTAAAATTTATTAGAAATGTTTGCTTGTCTTGTGGAATGCTCACAGAACAAGGTACTTACAATCTAAAGTTTTACTATATTTGTGTAGGAATCAGCAATTTTAGCCTCCTTGTCAATCATTTTCAATGTCTTACTTGTAAGAATTAATAATGTTTAGTCTTCATTCAAGTTCTGTTCTTAAAGGATAGCAGTGTTTCGGGGAGGGGGCAGTGGTGTCTGGGTGGTTCAGTTGGTTAAACGTCCTACTTGAGCTTAGATCATGATCTCGAGGTTTATGGGTTCGAGCCCTGTGTCAGGCTCTGTGCTGACAGCCTAGAGCCTACTTCTGATTTTTTGTCTCTCTCTCTCTTAAAAAAATTTGAGAGAGAGAGAGAGCGCGAGAGCGAGAGCATGCATGAGAGCGAGAGCAAGCAAGAGTCGGAAAGGGGCAAAGAGAGAGAATCCCAAACAGTCTCCATGTCAATGCAGAGCCCAACTCAGGGCTGGAACTTAAGAACCATGAGATCATGACCTGAGCCAAAAACAAGAGTTAGGCACTCAACTGATTTAGCCACCCAGGCACCCCCAGCATAGCAGTGTTTATCATTATGTGGACAAATATTCCTGTTGTGGCATTTATTTTAAATCATGTTAGTATATTTCTGGTAATAGTCTTCCTCTCGTTGGCTGGGTGCAACAAAGTTATATGGTATGTGTAGGAATTTAAAATACTGTATGGTTAATGTCTAGCAATCATAAATGTTAATAATTATCCAAAAGAATCCTTACACAAGGAAGGGGAAAATGAATGGATAACATTCATTCGTCCTTTTTTCTTTCATTCACTCATTCAGTAGATGTTTTCGGTGCCTGCTGTGTTCGTGCACCCCTGGTGTGCTGGATCCAGAGTACTACACGTAAAAATAAGGCAGCTTCTGCTTTAATCCCGACTGTAATACTTTCTCTCTGTGGATGCTGTTATTCCCACTTTTACTGGGTCCCCCGTAAGAGGATATTTCCCCTACTCCTAAAACGTCTTAGACATGCAATTTGTTTTAGCCAATGAAATGCCAGAAGAGCATAGTATGTTAAGCCCCAGAAAATGTTTTCAGAGCGACATGTGACTCTCTGATTCCCCTTTTACCTCTGCCGTGAAGATGAGACAGCGCTGCTATTACAGCATGGGTCCCGGCATGGAGGAGGTAAGAGACAGCTGTTGTGGATGGGAGTGAGAAATAAACACCTGTCATTGTAACCCACTGAAATCGGGGTTCCCCCTGCAGCATGACTTAGTGACTATGGAGAAGTGTCATAGTTTCTCATGTATACACTGGGAACAATAATAATATCTTGTATATCTCAGAGTTGAGAGGAGCAAATCAGAAATATACATGTGAAAAGTTTCACAAAATTTTTTGCTAATCACATTCTTGTTGGAACTCTAATTATATGCTATTATATGCTAATTATATGGAGGTATCCATGTTTTCTTCTCCCTACACACCAGTTTGGAATGGAAATAGAACACTTGAGACACTTTGCATGGGCAAATTATGCTTTTCTCATTCTTGTTTACTTAAAGCTGATGTTTACCATTAACGAACAATATTAGACCTAAAAACCATATCCTTAAGACTTTAGACCTTTAAGGTGATGCCCGCCTCACCTCTCTGCCCACACACATTTATTACATAAATCTCACACTCACTTTTTTTCTTTCCCCTCACTGTTGCATTATGTTGCACTTACAGGGTTTCTAGTTTGTGTCTGATGTCCTAGAACTCCATGTTAACTTGACAGGGAGCCTGAGGGGCATGCACCAGTGGGCATGAATGACAGAGGCTGCCTGTTGCTGAGACAGCGTGGACACAGGCACGTATATTGTTTCATTAATCTTCCTACTTCCCATGTACCTGTCATTATTCCCATTTTACGAATGAGAAAACTGAGGCTCATTATGGTGCAGTTTCTTGTACACATTGGTGAAAGCTAAAAGCAGCTTCACACCCCAAGGCTTTCCACTCCAAATTCCTCTGTCTTTTCTACCTTGTGGTTACCTGGATATTTCATTTTCTGTGTGATGTCCTGGAAAATACAGAGCTAAGTGCTCATTTTGGCCCCGGCATTTAAAAACCCCGGTTTTTAGCATGTAAATGAATCCAGCTTCAGTGAGAACCCCTGAATGTGGTTTTGTGGCAAGGGATTTGAGGAGCAGGTGGAGAAGATTGGATGGTGATTATGATTCCATTTAATGGTTTTGATGTGCAAAGTGAAATTTTCATCAGATAGGAGGGAGAGCCTAAATTTGTTTGCACAGCACAGCCGAAAGGGGACTGATAGGAAAATAGGAAAGGTCATCAAGAACTGAACAAACTTCCTCTAAGATGAACTATGGTCAGTATAGAAAATAAGGCAAGTCCTAAGAAATAGAGTCACTGTCTTCTATAATGCAAGATAATAACTCGTTTGTCTCACTGAGGAACTACTCACATTTTCCCTGCATCTGGACTGTGTTGGTCAGTAATCCAGATGATGGACCTCAGTGGTTTTGATAAATAGAGCAGTCTGAGACCACATTAGCCTTGAAGTTACTTCAAAAATTGGTTGAGGCGGCTTTGGGCACACCAGGATCCTCAGAAGGGAAATCATAGAAGACGAAGACAATTTCCATGGATAGAATGAACAGAGTTGGAGATGCTTTTTTAATTCATGGGAAAATGTTACCCTTCACCGTACATCAGCAAATAAATGTTCTGCTGGAAGACAGCATGATGCAGGAAAAAAGCGTTGGTCTTGAAAAGATGAGTTCAAATCCAGCCTCTTCCATGTGCTAGCTTTTGGATCTCAGGAAATCCCTTAAGTCTCTTGTCCTCTTATCAGTTAATATGTGAAAACTACTTAGGATTTTGGTGTGTAGTAAGCACATAGCAAACGTTAGCTGTTATTTTATCATTTGTGTAATATAGTTCTTACCATCTAGTTTATAGGGTTGTTGAGAGTACTAAAGGCCTTTTAAATAACTAGTAGAGTCCTAAGCAATGTAGTCAATAGGTCACCTTAGTATCTACTGGTTCCTTAGCTCCATTACATATTCATAGATTCAGGAGATCTGGATTTTAAGTTATCCAAGTGATTCTAGTATGTGCAGGTTTGGAAAAAACTAACCTAATACACTAAAAAGCTATATCTGGAAGATTGGCTACGATTATATTTACTCAGCACCTACCATGTTTCAAGATACTGCTGAGTGCTAGCTTCTGCCCCTGTGGCAGGAGCCGTGCTACGTCTATCATTTCCTTACTGTGACTGTGTCATCCAGCAAGGCCAGTGCGGCTCCCAGCAGCTGAGTGCTAAAGAAATTTTTAAAAACCAAGAGAAATGGTGTTTGTCTTTAAAGACACTTAGTAACAACACAGGAGACAATAGGTGTTGGCAAGGATGTGGAGAAAATAGAAACCCCTTATACCGTTGAATGGAAACTGGTATAGTCACTCTAGGAAACAGTATCGAGGATCCTCAAAAAGTTAAAAATAGAATTATCCTACAATCCAGAAATTACACTACTGGGTATTTATCCAAAAAATATAGAAACACCAATTTGAAGGGATGCATGCCCCCCAATGTTTATAGGAGTATTATTAACAGTAGGATAGGCAAATTATGGAAAGAGCCCATATGTCCATCAACTAATGAATGGATCAAGAAGGAGTGGTATCTATATACAATGGAAAATTATTCAGCCATACATAAAAAAGAATAAAATCTTGCCATTTGCAATGACATGGATGGAGCTGTATTGTATTATGCTAAATGAAATAACGTCCGAGAAAGACAAATATGTGATTTCACTCATATATGGAATTTAAGAACAAAAGAACATGGGGGAGAAAAGGGAAACCAAGAAACAGACTCCTAACTGTAGAGAACAAACTGATGGTTACTGGGAAGGCACGGAGAATAGGTTAAGCAGGTGATGGGGATTAAGGAGTGCTCTTGTGATGAACACCAGGTGCTGTAAAGTATTTAATCACTAAATTCTACACCAGAAAGTAATATTCTGTATCTTAACTGAAATTTAAATTAAGAAATTGGAAAGATACCAAAACAAAATAATAAGATGATGCGTGCATTCTATAGGTCAGACATTAAATTCTACAGAGATTAAGAAAAGTTAAAGGGTTTGTCTTACTAAGGTAGATGCAAATTAAAAAGATAAATTAGAGGACCCTACAGGATCTGCCCTGAAATTGCTCACTGCATTTTTTAATTTTAAAATTTGCAATCCAATTTCTCATGGTTTTAGGAAAGAATTGGCTTAAACATTTTTTAAAAGATTCTCTCATTCCCCATGAATAGTGATTTCCTATAGGAAATTCATTGTAATTTAAAATATATTTATTTTTATCTTACAGATGAATAAAGAGATATATCCAAGGTATTTCAACCATTTCCCAAAGAGGATTGCAATAGTCATAACTAGGAAATGTTACAATATTTCATTATAAGTCTTTGTCAATAGATTTTTATTGATTTATACTATTCTACAGAGGAATTAGACTCGAGTCATAGTCGTTTTTAACATGTGACAAAATGTCTTGTATAATTTGCTTTAGGAAGAAAAACATTTTAATAACAGAGAAACAGAATTTTAAACTTGGATGGAAATATTTATGTCACCAAGACTTCCTCTGAGTGACCAGAATTCAGTATGGCTTGAGAAAAGAAAATCCTTCCCTAAATGTACTATGATGAAAATAAAGGGCTTTTGACCTACTCCTCACAAATATGTAGGCTACATCTCTGGGGACTGATTATAAAATCTGATGACCAGAGAGCTTAGTGTGGGCTTGAAGCCCTTTTCTTGGAACTTCCAGTTCAAAATCAACAGAATTGGTTATAAACCTCGAGGAAAAATTGAGTCATGGAAATTAAGAATCAGAAGTCTGCATTTTCTTATTATGAGTTCACTTAAGAAACAAAAGAGTAATGAGAAGAATTCAGCTCATTATCTGACAGGTTTTTCCCTATTGTGGCATTATGCTAATTAATCATGATACTGGACAGGAGAAGTCTTTCTTTACCAAGGACAGTTATTTCCTACCCTTCAGAACGGACATACTTGAAGGGGAGAAGGATGGAGGGACTCCTACCTCTTCAGCCAAAGAAGCTAAATCAATCCTGCTAAACAAGAAGTGGCAGATGGCTCTTATGGAATGGTGCCACTTTTTGTATTGACAGAAGCTAGAATGTGGCTATGTGAGTGGGTGGTAGAAAATGGTGGTAGAAGAAATAGTAAGAAGTGAGGAAATTACAAAGCAAAAAACCAGGCTGTTGGATGGAACGTTAAAGTCCCCAAAATGAGAGTAGACATAGTTGTTGGAATGGAAGCTTCTGTCTCTACTTCTACATGGAAAGCAGCACCATTTAAGCAACTTAAGTATTTGTTTTCTTTTTAGCCCAGAGTATTCCCTATCAGCATTTCCTGCTGCTAAATTCATGTTACTGGAAACCATATTTTGACATTGTCATTCCATTGTTCAAAACCTTTCATGGCTTCTTTTGTCCACAGGACTAAGAAAAAAACATTTATTTTGTATTTCTAGATTGTCTAAAACCCTTAACCTAGCCAGCATAAGTACATTGGTTTTCCTCTCTTTTCTCTTATCCTTCTAATGGTTCTGGAAAATTGTGCAATCTTCATAGTAGACCCTGAAAATTCTTGACTCTATGAATGCGTAAATGGTCAAGAAAGGCAGTAATAAGGATCTTAAGAGGATTCACTATAAATTTTTTTGAAGGAAAGCTCTACAGAGCTTAGTATATTGCTGAATGAATATGATAGGGAAAACTGTGGTAGCACAGAATTTGTTGTCCAGTATTTATTTTGACATTTTTTTTCCTTTTCTGCCACCAAACTATTTTCCTTTTTGCTGTCTATCTCTTACGGTTTACAGGTAGGCTTTCCACGAAAAGCTGAAGAGTGGTTTGTTTAGTTCCAAGCAACCTGTCTCTCCACCTCATCCCTACACTTTTTTTTTTTTTTTTGAGAGAGCGTGCATGAGCAGGGGAGAGGGACAGAGGGAGAGGAGGAGAGAGAGAATCTTAAGCAGAATCCATGCCCAGCGTGGAACCCGATGAGGGGGGCCTCTGTCCTGCAACTCCGGGATCATGACCTAAGATGAAATCCAGAATCAGATGCTCAACTGCCTGAGCTGCCCATGAGCCTCCACTCCTATTTTTTTTTTTATCTCAATCTCAGCTTCATTGATTTCATAGTTCCATATACTTTCTCTCTCCATATACAATATCTGGAATTCTACATTCACTGGTCCAGTTAGACTTACCACATTGACTGTCAATAATTCTTGCCTAATAAACATTTAGCATATTTTTATGCCAATATGCCTGATGATTCTTCTGGGCGGGGCAACTATCAGTCTACTTAAAAATTTTTTTTAATGTTTTTTATTTATTTTTGAGAGACACAGAGAGACAGTGTGAGCAGGGGAGGGTCAGAGAGAGAGCGGGAGATACAGAATTCGAAGCAGGCTCCAGGCTCCGAGCTAGCTGTCAGCACAGAGCTCGACGCAGGGCTCAAACCTACAAACCCTGAGATCATGACCTGAGCCGAAGTCAGACCCTTCACTGACTGAGCCACCCAGGCATCCCCCAGTCTACTTTACAATGGTCTTTCCATTAAACATGAAATATTTATTTTTTCTGATTATAATTTTTATCTAATTCTATAGGTTCATTGTAGAAAATTATGAAAATATCTAAAGTAAAAAAATAACCCTACTGATGACAAAGCCTCTCTCTGTCCTTGCACCCAGGGATGAACATTGTTTTGTTGTCCATCTCTCTGGTTTTAAAGTTCTACTTTTTTTTTTTTTATGTAAAAGGGTTTGCAATTAAGAAATGGGTGCTAAGATCTCTCTTCCCTACTTCCACCAAAAGGAAAAAGAATCGATTTTCCTATTACTTCCTCTAAACCCATTGTGAAAGTCAAGAGCTTTTGGGTTCAGTTCCCTTTCTGAAGATTGAGTGTGTCTCTGAAGGGGGAGTCATGTGAAAGAGTCAGGGCTCAGTCAGTTAAGTATCAGTCTCTTATTTTGGCTCAGTTGTGAGATCAAGCCCTGCATTAGACTCTTTGCTGATAGCGTGAAGCCTGATTATGACCCTATTTCCCTCTCTCTCTCTCTCTCTCTCTCTCTCTCTCTCTGTTCCTCCCCCTCAAAATAATTAAATAAGCTTAAAAAAAGAGTAAGTGGGAGGAAATTGAGTTCTTCCCCCTGAAGTGGGGAGATTTCCAGATTAGGAAATAGTTATAGGATGCCAACTGTGTGCCATTTGGGAAGCCTCTCTGACCAATGTCCCTGAAAGTTCCAGAAGCAGTAGTGTTTACAAGATTAATGGTAGGGACCATACTTGATAAGGATATGGCATGGCTTTAGAGTAATGAAAAGAGACTACTGTGGGTTAATAACTTGGTCGCTACCTGTATTTGATGACACCACTTAAATTCAATATTATTTTTAAATTCCTTTGAGGTAGCAGGCGGCCATAACAGTAATAACTTAAATTTTCTAATTATCCAGCGAGTTGAGGCTTGGAGGATCTTAAATTAGAATTAGAGATGGGAATGTAATATTTCTTATTGCCTGATGTTGGTATCTAAAATACATTCTTTAAAAAAAATTTTTTTAATGTTTATTTTTGAGAGATAAACAGAGACTGAGGAGGTGAGGGACAGTGAGAGAGGGAGATCCAGAATCTGAGGCAGGCTCTAGGCTTTGATCTGTCAGCACAGAGCCCAGTGCAGGGCTTGAACCCACAAACTGTGAGATCATGACCTGAGCTAAAGTCAGACTCATAGCCAACTGAGGAACCCTGGTATCTAAAATACATTTTATCAGTATCTCTGTCTCTTCTTTCTCTCTGTGTACACACACACACACAACACACACACCCACACACACACACACACAAACCACACATGTTCTCACACACACACACACACACCACACACACACACAATCTGTATACATATACATGTATATGTTTATGTGCATAAAACTAGTTTAAACTTATAATTTATGTACCAATTTTTAAACTTGCTGTTGAAAAAAAGTTTTTTTAATGTTTTATTTTGGAGAGAGAGAGAGAACATGAGCAGGGGACTGGGAGAGAAAGAAGGAAACAAACAATCCAAAGCAGGCTCCAGGTTCTGAGCTGTCAGCACAGAGCCTAACACAGGGCTCAAACCCACAAACGGTGAGATCATGACCTGAGTAGAAGTCAGACGCTCAACTGACTGAGCCACCAGACACCCCTAAACATGCTTTTTAAAAAGTAAATGGAATGATTAGTTCCTGGTTCCAAGTACTCTCACACCTGATTATTTTATGGTTGCATAGCTCTCCACTATCTGTGTAGCTGTTACATACTTTATTAGCACTTCTCCTAATAATTGACAAGCTCTTAATGGAGGTGGAACATGGCTGCTTCTAAAATTCCCCTGTTATAAAAGTGCCACAGTGAACATCCTTTTCACATAAAATTTTGTGTATAGCTCTTATTGTTTATTTGGAATATATCCCCCTGGAAGTGGGATTACTGAATTAAAGATATATATTCTTTTAGACTTGTGCCTAATTCCAAATTACCCTCCAGGTTATTTGTAATAACTTTTATATCACACCAACAGTGTGTGAGTATGCCATGTTTCCCCTCATTCCAGAGGGATTGAAAATTTGAACACTTCTAGTAATCTCTGACAAATTCTAACTAGCCAGAAATGTGGTAGAATAATCGATAAATTACTGGTGCTGTTGTTGTCTGAGTTTTCAAAAAGTAGAATGTGACAGATTCTGAAAACTACTCAGTGAACTTGATGTTGATCTTGGGGGAAGAATTCTAGAGTAGATGCATTATCAGAAAGCTTATGACTCTGGACTTTGATTTGGCTTAAGCAAGTATCTTTCAATGACTAATCACAGCATCACCACAGCCAACTGAATGACATTTGCACCCCCTAATAGAAATCTGTTGAATTAGGTGCTGTAGTACTGACTATATCTATTTAAAGAATGTCCTTTAATCCTCTTCCTGGATTTGGCAATCCACATAACTGTTGTCTCAAGATCTTCTTGAGTCAGGCAGGGTGTTGGGCAATAACTTGTGAATAAGATTGTCTGTATCTTGGACAAGTCAGTCATTGGGACTGATTGGCCTCAAATGATAACAGCATGAGTAAAAACGAAGGGGGAGCAATATCAAAGTGAATAATTGAGTAAATATGATTCATTGATGATGTTTAAAAAGCTATCTTAATAATACCAAGCTCATGTCTTATATGACTGTGAGGAATTTAAAAATGAAACCTTGGTAAGTGGCCTATTAGAAGATGTGAAAGAATGCTCTCCTTGGAAGGTTCTTTCTTCAGCTATGTGCTTGGCTAATTCCAACACTTCAAATCTTGATACAAATAATACTTTCCAATGGAGCAAATACTAACTCTGCAACATGCCCCATGCCCCAGTCTTTTGTATCCTGCTCTACATTTTCTTTCCTCCATAGCATGTGTCCTTTTTTAATATACAGTGTGTATATTTATTACTTTATTATTTATTGTTTGTCTCCACTGCTAGAAGGTAAGCTTCAGGACTATAGGAGTCTTTCTCCACAATTCAGTGATACAGCCTAAACATCAAGAACACTAATATTTTGAGGTGCCTTCTAAGTATTGGATGGATTAAAAAAAATTTTTTTTACATTTATTCATTTTTGAGAAGCAGAGACAGAGCATAAGTGGGGGAGGGACAGAGGGAGAAGGAGACAAGGAATCTGAAGCAAGCTCCAGGCAGTCAGCACAGAGCCTGATGCGGAGCTTGAACTCACAAACCATGAGATCACGGCCTGAGCCAAAGTTGGATGCTTAACTGACTGAGCCACCCAGGTGCCCCAAGTGTTGGATGAATTGAACCAAGAACTAAAAGTTTATTTGCTTAAGTAGTGGTTTGGGTTACCTTAATATGGATGCCACTTGGCTCATATAGTAGAGCCATTTCCAAACTCATTTGAACACTGTTGGAAATACTTTCACTGGACTTCAATTTATGCACTTCCATTTTAAATCCAGAGAGAACTAAGCTGTGAGGATGTTCCTTCATTACCATTAAAACTGTAATTAAAAAAGTAGTCAAGTGAGTAAAATGAATTCTTACATATTAGATTACTACTTGCAAGGCCGAAAGCAAACAGCCTAAAGTAAAAACAAATTCTAGAACATAAAAGAATCTTGTACAATAGTGAGAATAAATATACTTCTCTATACTGTTTCTAGAAATTATTTTAAAAGTACTTATCCCTGACGGACTTTTTTTTGTAAAGTAGCAAAAAAATTATTTGAAAATGGTTTTGTGAAAATGCTCTATTTCTGTAGTCTAGTTTCAGAATATGTTGTTTTGTAAAGCATGTTCCTAGTAGAAAATTTATGCATTTGAATCAAAAGTCAGGTTTATTATTCAGTATTTAAGACTAGACTTTTTGTAACGTAAAAGAAGTTATAAATTCCCCATTAAATATGTTGAAATAGCTTCCTTTTTCACATATGCATATTATACATTTTTAAACAAAGATTTAATAACTCTAGACATTTGTCAGCTTTTTGGTCACCAAGCATCAGAACCGCTGTGTCTAATAGCTTTACTTCATTCCTCCAGATAAACTCTCTACCCTTCTTTACCGTACAGGCAGTATGGCTGGATGGACCACATCAACATGTTCATATCCCTCTAGTTTCTAAGACTAGTTTCTGATTAGGTTTATCCAATAAGGAGCCCTAGGAGGAGATCAGAATGAGGTAGGGGGGTGGGGTGAATATATTTATTTCTCCCTCCTCTCTTCCTCAAAGACTGTCTTGAGCTGGCTGTCTTCAGTCAAAGCTACTGTGTCTTAGTCAGTATTTCTAGAGTGCTTAGGCTACCAAAATAGCTTATGTGAAATTGCATTTTATTGGTTAAATCTACATTTCCTAATGTTGTATAATATGTAATCCCAGCAAAGTTGACCATTTTTTTTCACATCATTCATTTTTCTACTAGGTCATGCAATTGTAGAGTTTTCCTAAAAATTGAGAATAGAAGTTCTTTTGGGTTGTATGCATTGCAAATAACTTATTTTCATCTTTGATTGCCTTTTAAGTTCATTTGTGGGTTTTTTAAATAATAAATAAAATTTTAACTTTAATGTGATAATGCATTACCAATCTTTTCCTTACGGTTTGTTCTTTCTCTGTGTTTTACTTAAAACCTTCTTTTCTATCCATGTACAAAATATAGTTTCTATATTTTCTTAAGTTATTGAAATTTTGTTTTGGGGGTACCTGGGTGGCTCAGTCGGTTAAGCGTCCTGCTGTTGATTTCAACTCAGGACTTGATCCCAGGGTTGTAGGTCAAATCCCTTGTTGGGCTCTGTGCTGAGCATGGAACCTTCTTTGATATTCATTCCCACCTTCCTGCCTTCTCTTTCACTCTCCCCTGAACCCCTGGCCCTCTCTTGCTCTCTTTCTCTCTAAAATTAAAAAAAAATCTTTTTGGCATTTTTGACTTTAAACATTTGTTTATTCAACAACTTGACTCATCAGAAACAGCAGAGAGGAAAATGGACAAAATCTCCCCTCGTTGTTTTTCCCAGCACTATTTCAAATTCATCTACTATACTGGGGACCATAGTGAAATTTTAAAGAAGATAAAACTTAGCATTGGAAAACAATACACTTGATTCTAATCTGCCACATAGCTGTTCTGTGTTTTTCAGTTACATAATCTCTGGTAGCCTCATATTTATTCATTTCTGATTATAACCTTTCTCACTAGATTAAAATTTTTGTAATTATATATTCCAAATTATAAAACTACAAATAAATATTTTTAAGGTTTACTTATTTTTGAGAGAGAGAGTGTGCATGAGTGGGGGGGGGGCAGAGAGAGGGGGAAAGAAAGAATCCCAAGCAGGTTCTGCGTGGCCAGAAATCAAGAGTCAGATGCTGATTGAGCCACCCAGACACCCCTACAAGCATATTTTAATGAACATTCTTTTTTGAATTACCAAAGACTTTCTGTTAAAAATACTGACCGGTGTTTGTTTTTTTATTCATTCACTGAACTAGTATTTATTGATCAGCTTTCAAATACTGAGTTAACTTGTAAAAATTTCTACTCTCTTCATGAGAGTGAGTTTTAGAGCTAAGTTAGGTGAAGACAAAAAGCAACAGTCATCATTCTACTTCAGAATCACTACACATGAAATTTTGTTTTGTATCTCTATATGAGATTAAATACCTAAATAAAAATATTAGGAAAATTATTTATCTGCATTTTTGAATGTTTTAAATTTCTGCCTAGATCATCTACATGATTTTATCCCACTATCTCTCTTGGGGCCAATTACCAGTTAAAGTCTGTAGACATAAATAGAGCTCTGCCACTTTGAAAACCATATAATAAATAAAAGTGCTCCATGCTGGTCTATAAGATGCCCAAAATATCCAGAGCCTCAGCAAGATCAACCAACCATTTTGGCTACCACAGTAATTGATTCGGATGGACAGAGGAGCAGTTTTATGAACTCTGGGTGGGGGGGGGGGGGGGGGGGGGGGGGGGGGGGGGGCCGGGGAACATATGTTGTTAGAACTGAAAACATCAGCTGCCAAGTGGTCTACCTTGGTCATTCAGCCTTAGATAAGAAAGCATCTACAAATCAGCCTGTTCATGTTGTTACCATGGTGACCATTCTGCTAAATGGATATCTTGAAACATGCTGAGCGTAAGACTGTATGTTGTTCTAAAAGCATGAGTGGTAAAACATATGTTTATATCACAGATTTGGTTTCAGTGGGAGTGGAGTTGTGTCCCCGAAGTGTGGCCAGATGTTTTATATCACTCTTTTCATAAAGCAGAAAGTCTGCTACATGGGCATTTCTTGTTTATGAATATTAGCATACATATGTTTCGACAGAATATTTTAAATTGATTTTATGTAGTTGTTTGTATTGAGGGAAGAATCTCTGAAATGTATCAACCAAATCTCTGAAATATTGTTGTATACACGAAACTTAGCATCTTAAATTTTTTTCCTTTTATGATTTATATTTTATTGAGATATAATAGAACATGTGTAAGTTTAAGGTGTACAGCATGTTGATCTGATACGTTTTTATATTGCAATACAATTACCACCATAACATTAGCAAACACCTCTATTATGTCACATAATCATCATTTCTTTTTTGTGGCGAAAACATTTAAGATACAGTTTTTAAGCAGCTTTGCGGTATATAAGATCATGTTGCCAGCTGTCATCACTGTGCTCTGCATTAGATCTCCAGAACTTCTAGTTGCAGGTTTGTACACTTGACCAACATCACCCTAATTCATTACCCCAGTACTCAGGCCCTGGCAACCACTGTTCTACTCCCTGCTTCTACAAAGTTGGCTTTTTTAGATTCCACATATACATGATATCATATAGTATTTGTCATTCTCTGACTTATTTCACTTAGTACAGTGCCCTGAAGGTCCATTCTTGTTGTTGCAAATAAGATTTTTTCATTTCTCGTGGCTGGATAATACTGTGTTGTATGTACGTACCACATCTTCTTCATTAATCTGTTGATAAACACTTAGGTTGTTACATATCTTGGTTGCCTTGAATAATGCTGCAGTGAATATGGGAGTAGAGAGATCTTTTTTGACATCCTGTCTCATTACTTTTGGATACATACCCAGAAGTGGGATTTCTGGATCAAATGGTAGTTCTATTTCTAATTTTTTGAGGAAACTTTATTCTGAACCAATTTGTTTGCATACTGAACAGTGCACAAAGGTTCCTTTTCCTCCACATCCTCATCATCACTTGTAATCTTTCCTTGATAGCTGATAGGAATAAGATTGTATCCCATTGTCATTTTGATTGCTATTTCCCTGACAATTAGTGATGTTGAACATCTTCATGTATCTTATCTGTTGGCCATCTGTTTATCTTCTTTGGAAAAAAATGTCTATTCAGTTCTGTCCATTTATTAAATTAATTCTTTTATTGTTGAGTTGTATGACTTCTTTATATACTGTGTAAACAAACTCCTTTTGCAGTATGTGGTTTGTCAAGACTTTCTCTCATTCCGCAGGTTGCTTTTTCATCTTGTCAATGATTTCTTTTGCTGTGCAGAAGCTTTTTAGTTTGGTAAGTCCCACTTGTTGCTTTTTGATTTTGGCTGTTTGTGCTTTTGATCTTATATTCAAAAAATCATTGCTGAAGACCAATGTGAAGGTTTTCTTCAAGGAAATTTGCAGTTTGAGGTCTTATGTTTACATTTTAATACACTCTGATGCACCTGGGTGGCTCAGTCAGTTAAGCAGGTGACTTTGGCTCAGGTCATGATCTCTGGGTTCATGGGTTTGAGCCCCAAGTCGGGCTCTGAGCTGACATCTCAGAGCCTGGAGCTGCTTTGGATTCTGTGTCTCCCTCTCACTCTACCTCTCCCCTCCTCACAGTCTGTCTGTCTGTCTCTGTCTCTCAAAAAATGAATACAATTGTTAAAAACTTTTAAAATAAATTTTTACCCATTTTGAGTTTTTATAGGTGATATACAAATTCAATTTCATTTTTCTCTGTGTGATTATCTATTTTTTCCCAACACCATTTATTGAAAAGACTATCCTTTTCCCCATTGAATATTCCTGGCACCTTATCAAACATCGGTAAGTGCAGGTTTATTTCTTGGCATTCTATTCCATTCACTGATGTGCATGGGTCTGTATTTCTGCCAGGACCATACTGTTTTAATTACAATAACTTTGTAGTATAGTTTGAAATCAGGAAATGTGATACCTTCAGCTTTGTTTACTTTCTCAAGATTGCTTTGGCTCTTTATGGTCTTAGGTGGTTCCATACAAATTTTAGGACTTTTGTTTTTCTCTTTCCTTGAAGAATATGTCTGATGTTGAGGGCTTACTGTCTTCTCTTCAAGTCCAATGGCTTTCTCTAGTGTATAAAATCAATAGTATGTTATGTTGAAATATATTTGGGAATGTGTTTTTGTCTAATTCAGACAACTATTTAAATTGTCTAATGCATAAAGTACAACTGAGAATGAGAATGAAAAGGATATTAAAATTAACTGCTATGAGCATAAGCATCATTATATATTTTTTATCACTTTTTTTATCATGATAAGTATACTTTTGAATTTCTATGCCCTTTAACCCCCACCCCCTCACCTACCTCCGGTATCCATCAATTTGTTCTCTATAGTTTAGTCTGTTTTTGGTTTGTCTCTTTATTTTTCCTTTGCTGATTTGTTTCTTAAATTACATATATGATTGAGATAATATCCAATTTGTCTTTCTCTGACTTATTTTGCTTTGCATTATACTCTCTAGCTGTATTCATGTTGTTGCAAATGGCAAGATTTCGTACTGTTTTATGGCTGAGTAATATTCCATTGTGTGTGTGTGTGTGTGTGTGTGTGTGTGTAAAACTTTATCCACTGATCTGGATGAACACATAGGCTGCTTCCTTAGTTTGGTTATTGTAAATAATGCTGCTGTAAACATAGGGGTGTGTGTATCCCTTTGAATTGGTGTTCTTATACTTTTGGAGTAAATACCCAGTAGTACAATTCCTGGATTGTCGGGTTGTTCCATTTTTAATTTTTCAAGGAAATTCCACACTGTCTTTCACAGTGGCTGCACCAGTTTGCATTCCCACCAGCAGTGCAAGAGGGTTCCTTTTTCAACATATCCTCACCAAAGCTCGTTTCTTATATTTTTGATTTTAGCCATTCTGAAAGGTGTGAGGATAGCTCTTTGTGTATTTTTTATTTAAAAATTTTTTTCAGATCAAATTTTTAAGTAATCTCCACACCCAGTAGGGGGCTTGAACTTATAACCCTGAGATGAAGAGTAGTGTACTCCATGGACTGAGCCAGCCAGGTGCCCCTCGTTGTGGTTTTGATTTGCATTTCCCTGATGATGAGTGATGTTGAATGTCTTTTTATGTGTCTGGTGGCCATCTGTATATAATCTTTAGAGAAATGTCTATTCATGCCTTCTGCCCATTTTTAAATTGGATTATTTGTTTTTTGGGTGTTGAATTCTACCAGTTTTTAAAAATATTTATTTTGAGAGATAAATAGAGATCATGCATGAGCATGAGGCAGGAGCAGAGAAAGAATTGAAGCAGGCTCCATGCTATCAGTACAAAGCCTGATACAGAGCTTGAACCCACAAACCATGAGATCATGACCTGAGCTGAAATCAAGAGTCCGAAGAATAACCAACTGAGCCACCCAGGCACTCAATATGTAACAGTTCTTTATATATTTTGGATATTAACCCTTTGTCAGATACGTCATTTGCAAACATTTTCTCTCATTCAGTAGGCTTTTAATTTTGTTGATTGTTTTCTTTGCTGTGCAGAAACTTTTTATTTTGATGTAGTTTCTATAGTTTTTTAAATTTTTTTTGCTTTTATTTCCCTTGCTTCAGGAAACATATCTGGGAAAATGTTACAGCTGATGTCAGAGAGATTATTGCCTGTGCTCTCTTCAAGTATTTTTATGGTTTTAGGTCTCACATTTAGGTCTTTAATTCATTTTGAGTTCATTTTTGTGTGTGGTGAAAGTGGTCCAGTTACATTGTTTTGCATGTGGATATCCAGTTTTCCCAGTACCATTTTTTGAAGAAACTGTCTTTTTCCATGGTATATTCATTCCTCCGTTGTCAAAGATTAATTGACCATATAATTATGGCTTTATTTCTGGGTTTTCTGTTCTATTCCATTGATCTTTGTGTCTATTTTTATGCTAGTACCATACTGTTTTAATTACTCCCACTTTGTAATAGAACTTGAAATCTGGAACTGTGAAATCTCCAGGTTTTTCTTTTCCAAGATTGCGTTGGTCTTTCAAGATCTTTTGTGGTTTCATACAAATTTTAGGTTTCTTTGTTCAGGTTCTGTGAAAAAATGCTATTGGTATTTTGATAGGGATTGTATTAAATGTGTAGATTGCTTTGGGTAATATATTTTAACAATGTCTATTTATTTGTTCTTCTGTCTCAGCCTGGAATGTCTTCCTATGCCTCTGTGTGTTTTATAGTTTACAGAGTACAGTTCTTTTACCTCTTTGGTTAAGTTTGTTTCTAGATATTTATTGCTTTTGATCCAATTGTAAATGTTTTTTTATGGTTTATTTATTTTTGATACCATGAGCAAGGGGGAGGGGCAGAGAGAAAGGGAGACAGAGGATCTGAAGCAGGTTCTGCACTGAAAGCAATGAGCCCCATGTTGGGCTTGAACTCACAAACTGCAAGATAACGACCTGAGCCAAAGTCACATGCTCAACCTACTGTGCCACCCAGGTGCCCCTAAATGATTTTCTTCATTTCCCTTTCTGGTGCTTCATTATTAGTGTATAGGGATGAACAGATTTCTATATATGGATTTTGTATCCTGTGACTTTAGTGAATTCATTTATCAGTTCTGGTTGTTTTTTAGTGTAGTCTTTAGGGTTTTCTATAGATAGTATCATGTCATCTGCAAATAGAGCTTCATTTCCTCATTACCAATTTGGATGCTTGTAGGATTGGTTTGTGTCTGTGACAATGCCACTAGAATTTTGATAGAGATGGCACTGAAACTAAAGACAGCTTTGGGTAGTATGATATTACTGTATTGTAGCTTAATCAAATGTTTTCTCTGCATGTCTGTCACTCCCAAGACAAGTATTAGCAGTGCCTAGTGCTGTTTCTGCATAGAAACAAGGAGGTTATTGTCGGTTACATATACTTCTAAGTGAAACTCGCTGCTCCTACTTCTCATTCCAACATAAAATAATTGGCTTTTCTGTAAGGATGGCTTGTAGGAGGAATTCTTTTCTTGATACAGGGCTAGGGCAATTATGATATGATAATGATAAATTATAAAATTTATCATCCCAGCAGGGTCAGTTGTGAGTAAAAGAAGATGCAAAAATAATTTTAAAAAGATTGTTTTTGAAATATGAACCAAATAGTCATATCATATTGATAAAAGTACAAAATAGTTTCTTAAAAATCTGTTTTCAAAAAAAATGTTGAAGTACATAAAAGGAAGAAAATACTATGCTAGCACTAATTAAAGAAAAAGGTTAACTATATTTCAGAAAGGGTAGACTTTGGAGAAAGGAGAGCTATCAGAGATAAAGAAAGGCATTATGTAATGACAAAGGGGTCAACCATTCAGGAAGAGCTAATTTCTCACATGTATGTAACTAATAAAACAATGTCAATTGAAATGAGGCAAAAACTAATAGAATTGCAAAGAAAAACAGATGAATCAAGTATCCTACTGGAGCCTTCATCCTACCTGTATCAGAAGTGGACTGATCTAGCAGAATACCAAGAAATTGAGTAAGTAAAATAGTAGGCAGTAAGATCACTAAGTTGGAAAGAGCTGAGTCCAATAACACCATCATTCAATTGGATATAATTGACCATCTATAGACTACTTATTCCAATGACAAAAGAACATTACTCTCAAGCTCAGATGGAACATTCTGGGCCATAAGACCTACCTTAACAAATTTAAAAGAACAGAAGTAATACAGTGTCTGCCTCCAAATCAAAACAGCGTTGAACTAGAAATCTGCAGAAGGAGAAGTGGAAAATCCCAGAATACCTAGAAATTACACATTTCAAATAACACACGAGTTAAAAAAGAAACCTCAAGAGCAATTAAAATATATTTCAAACTAACTGAAAATTAAAACCTATTAAAATCTGTGGAATACAGCAAAAACAGTATCTAGAGGGAAATTCATAGCATATGATACATGTATTAGAAAAAAAGGAGAAAAAAAGCTAAAATCAGTATTCTAAGCTTACACTTTAGGAATGAGAAAAAAATAGCAAATTAAATCTAAAGTAAGCAGAAAGAAGGAAAACTTAGGGCAGAAATCAATGAAATAGAAAATAAGAACCCAGTAGAGAAAATCAAGAATATTAAAAAATGGTTCCTTGGAATGGTTTATAAAATTGGTATGATGACCAGATTTTTGTTTTTTTAAGTAAGTGAATTTAAATTAGAAATTTTGAAGAATTTCTATGGAACATATGGACAGAATAATTCACTTAAGTCTGTATTTGAGTTTCTCCAGTGACCCTCACAACTTAAATACAAGTGATTTTTATCTTAGACATGGGTTTAGTAAGTCGAGAAGAATCACATGATAGTAAGAGAGAAGTGCTTCACAGATGAGAGACTTTGTTTTGGATTTTCTCCTTTGGTTTAAATAACATTAAAGACAATAGTTGTAAAAAACTTGAACACAGGTCTGGCCAACACTACAGGAAGAGAAAAAATGATTATGCAGTGGCAGCATTGTATAATGCAGAAGAGTGGATCAAATTAGGCAACTCACCCCACCTGTTTGGGCTTTATTTTCATCAGTAAGTGAGGACTGTGTCCTACTTCTCATGTACAACCGCAGTGGACTTTGATGAATGTAGTGTGCCAAAAGTTTTTGAGCAGAAACAAAAGAAAAAAGGAAAAACTATGCATCAGATGAGATGCCAGTGTATCAGCCCAAAACCACTTAGGATACCCTGTGTAGCTAACTGTGCCTTCCTTTGTAAAGCATCCTGTCCTTCTTTGTGACTTGTAGTCTTTTATTCTTGTTCCTTTTTTGGATAATTTCCTCTCATGACTATTGCATTGATAAATCAAGAATATATCTCATAGTAAAAAATGAAAAGATGTTATGCCTGAGGGGCTCCTGGATGGCTCAGCCAGTTAAACACCTGACTTTGGCTCAGGTCATGATCTCACAGTTTGTGAGTTCCAGCCCTGCATCAGGCTCTGTACTGAACTTGCCCACACTCTCTCTCTCTCTCTCTCTCTCTCTCCCCCCCCATCCCGCTCTTTCTCTCAAAATAAATAGATAAATAAACTTTAAAAAATCAACAACAAAAATAGTGTGCCTGAGCTAGCCTGTTCTAATATTTAATGAGTAAAAGCCCATTACTTCGTCAATAATTATTAGCCCTTGTTGTCAGGATTAGGGAGTAAACCAAGGGTGGAAAAAGGGAAGGCTCTAGGACATATTTTAATGAAAGATCTACCTTACATATTCTCAGGCCTTTCTGTTAAATGTCCTTTCTATCTCTTTCACCTGAGGTCCTTGGGAAGCCCATGCTGTCAGAACGTCCTAAGATGCTATGACACTAAGATTTCTCAACCTGGCCTACCATACTTCTCAGAAGGCCACAAATTCCTACCTCCCACATCCCCCCCAAACCTCGGTGTTTCCTCTGCAGCTAGAGGGGATGACAAAATGATGATGCTTAAGCCAATTCACAGAAAGATTTGAATGACTGATCTTTCACAACCCCGCCTGCTGTGCTAATATATTTGCATTTGAAAAGAAGGAAGCTTGTTAACTCAAATAGGGCATCAGTGAGATATTTAGGTGACCAATCAAAGGAAAGTGTGGGGGGAGGGGTAATCAGGCTTTGATAGGAAAAGAGATTTATGGAAAAATGGTAGAAATTAAATTCCGTTTTGTCTGATCATCTGATTCCCAAGGACAGTTTACTCTGGTCTCACAAATACTTCAGCACATCAAAGTTAATAACAATGGTCTCAAGCTGCAGTCCAGATGAGGGAGAAAATGCATGTCCACATAGGTGCCTGTGTGTGTATAAGGGAAGCCAGTTTGATGATAGTGACAATGGTGATGAATCCTTGTAGACTGGGGCTTGACCACTTTTCATGCCTGATGGTGATTTAAAATAAAAATCTAGCATTTACATGGAAGGTCTCAATTGTGTAATAAACATTTTCTTCTGTTTGGCTAATTGTGGCACATGTCAGCAAGATTGATAGCACCGGGCAACGTTAGGATGACTGTATTGGTTAATTTTTGCTGAGCAACAACCCACCCTACAATATAGTGCCTTAAAACAGTAATCCTTCATTTTCTCATGATTCTGTGGATCAGCAATTTGGAATGAGTTCTGGTTTGTGTAAGAGTCACCTTAAGGTGGCGACTGAGCGGCCATTCTGCTGTAGGTCGGAGAAAAACTCCACGCACGGACCACCCCCACCTCCTCACCTGCAGACCTAGAATGTTCTGCACCAGTTTGAAAACAGCCAATCATGAAGCTCCAGCTTCCCAGCACCCTGACAGAGGAGGCAACCTATTCCATCCC